>JALLBB010000901.1:0-11004 GCA_036939735.1 Discostella stelligera
ATTTCTCCTTGCATTAGTGTCTCATCACCTTCAGGGCATCATCCGGCTCAAGACAAGCATTAAGGAAATTTGATGCCGCGGCAACCCACGCTGCACCACTCTCAACTACCTCCTGGACCGGGAGATACGTGCTTCTTTGTCCGGCGCTCCCCACGGCTCCTTGCTTGGAGCCCTCCTTTCTGTCAGTTCTGCTTCCGTTGGATCACATACAAGGGTCGGCACTTCAGAGCCCCATTCTACCCGCACCCGCATTCTACCAATTGCTCGTTAAACAGGATCATCGAGGAATAGACAATGCCAGACCTGTTTAACTTGGCTGCACGCCGCCAGGAACACAAGGATGATGAGGACGAGGACAACCAGTCCAAATCCTCCTTTGGCGGCCACAACCTCCGCACACACACTAACAGGGGGCACGTGCTCCGGACACTTCGGCCCCCACTCCCTTCCCCTCCCTCAAGCCTACTATCCCCCCGCCGTGGTATACCACCAGGGGCAGATGTTTGTTGCATCCTCAACATTGATGCCGGGATGGACGCCCCTCACCGAACGCCTATTACTGAACTCCCTATTTACGAGAACGCGGTAAACAGCGACGTCGAACTGGAAGAGCCTGATGATGATACCGAGCAACAGGAAGAACAACAACAACACCCACCTCCTGCCCTCCCAACCCAAACTATCACACCACCACTTCGTACATCAGCTCTTGCTATGGCGGCGGCGGAATAAGCAGGCCAAGCTGGCGCATCAATCTCCCTTGACCTTACGTGGCAGGCAGAGGTTGGGGGAAACTCATCAAAAATCAAGACGTTTCGCAACAAAGTCCTCCAACACCTGGACATTGTGGTGTTTGCCTACATGCGCCCAGGCAGTGCTAACATTCAACTCCTACACTCTGCAGCAACGTTCTCCCTACGAGGAGGGGACCCGGAATCCAGGGGATGCAACTTTGCATTCATTGGCGATTGTCGGGGCCTCCAACAACCCGCTGCGGTCTTAATCCAGCCTGAACAACCCTGGAAATGGATTACAAAAAAGATAGTATTGGACATTGGACCCCTTGACGCATTCTATGTGATCCCGGCCAACGCCCGCACCCTTTGGCAACCAGGCGACCGGACAGGGGATGGCATTTTTTTTGCGGGGAGAGACACAGACGGATCATCATCTATCCTGTACGGTACAATTTCAATTCGTACATACAATGATGATACCTATCTACTGAGCCAAAACCAAGAGGAAACCCATCCATCATCCCAACACAACAACGATGGCCGACGAACAAGATCTCTACGATGAATTCGGGAACTACATCGGCCCAGATCTCGATTCCTCCACAGACGACGATGACGATGAAGAAAACGCCCCCGATGATGCTTCGGACGTGTCGTTGGAAGAAGATGACGTTTCTCGCGATGGACGACGACGCAGTGGTGGCGCCGCCACCGCAGACGAAGATCGTCTCGTCCTGCGCAACAACAACGGTGACGATTTAGGCACCGCGCCCGGCATCTCGGCAATTGTATTACATGAGGATAAAGTACATTATCCATCAGCAGAAGAAGTTTACGGTGAGGGTGTGCGGACGGCGGTATTGGATGAAGATACCATGGAGTTGGAGGAGCCAATTGTGGAGCCGGTGCGAAGGAAGACGTTTAGTCTCATGCGTGATGAGAACGAAGAACGGGTGGCCTATGGTGGAGATATGATCCGGCCTGGAAGTGGTCAAAAAGAAGGGCAGGGAGGAGAAGATTTGGTATCGGATAGGTATCTTGCGTCGTTGGTGGCCAATGAAACGACACGCACGCGACGATGTTTGGCATTAGTCGGGCATTTGCACACGGGCAAAACAACGCTAGTAGATTTACTCATCGAGCAGACCAAGGTACCTCCCTCGTCATCATCAAAGAATAAGGGGTTTGGTATTTACGGTCCACGTGCAGCCTTGGAATCACATCGTGGCGGTGGACCACGCATCACCGATACATTGCACCTGGAACAAGATCGTCAAATGTCCATCAAATCTTGTCCCATCACATTGTGTTTGCCCGACACCAGAGGAAAGACCTATGCTCTCACCATACTGGACTGTCCAGGACATGCCAATTTTCACGATGAATCGGTAGCCTCCCTCCGTGTGGCAGATGGCGCGGCGATTGTCATTGATGCTGTAGAGGGGATCATGCTGCATACGGAAATGCTTCTACGCCAAATCATATCCGAGGGATTGCCATTGATATTGGTGATTAACAAGATAGATCGGCTCATTTTAGAATTAAAACTTCCACCCGAAGACATGTATCACAAGTTGCGTCATGTCATTGACTCCGTTAATGCCTTTGTGGCACATCAATCAAATGGGCGATATCCCAAACTTGCGCCAGATCGGGGGAATGTCATATTTTCATCCTCGATGCATGGATATGCATTCACATTGGAAAGCTTTGCGACGCAATATCTTGACCAGCTTGATTTTGGCATGAAAGAGGAGGAAGATCAATTTGGTTCGTTTAAGAATCATGGTGGACTTGGTCGGAATTTAACACCCGAGTCATTTGCCATGCGCTTATGGGGGAATGCGTTCTTGGATCCCAAGTCTCGAACATTCCAACGTCGTGCGGGGGATTGCGCACAAGATCCTGTATCAGGAATGTCTCCCAAGCGCACATTTGTCCAATTTGTTTTGGAACCACTGTACAAAATGTACACGCTATGTGTAGGGGAATCTGAAAAGGACGTCGAAAAGGCATTTCGCAGTGTGGGGGTACTATTGGGGAAGGAACAACTCCGCGCATCGGCTCGTCCATTGATGAGGGCGGCTCTCCGAGCGTATTTTGGCACGAGTACTGGGTTTGTGGATTGTGTTGCACATCACATGTGCGTTTTTCTTGGCTTTTTTTTCTCCGAATTTTTCATTTGCTGCGCTCAAGTATCCTGACCCGTGCGCCTACCCGCTTTTCATTCATTTGACTGTTTGATATTTAGACCATCTCCGGCCGCAGCAGCCAAAGGCAAAGTGGCTCGCTGCTATTCTGGTCCACTCACCACACGGACTGTAACGTCAATGATTAAATGTGATTCGAATGGTCCACTTGTCATTCACGTCGCTAAGCTCTACGCCGAATCTGATGGGCAATCTTTCTCGGCATTCGGAAGGATTTACTCTGGAACAGTGAAACCTGGTAAGCGCCCAATGTCATACAGGCTCAACTTTTTTCTGTTTTGGGCTCATCGTTCCTCACTCCTGCCATTTCCAATCTCAGGGGATCGCGTCAAGGTACTTGGTGAGGCATACACACCTGATGATAATGAAGACATGTCGTTCGCAACTGTGTCTTCCGTTTGGATACCTCGTGGTAGATCACGAACCGAGGTCATGATGGCAAGGGCGGGTAATTGGGTGCTCTTGGGTGGTGTAGATTCAGGCATTGTCAAGACAGCAACCATTGTTGGCGCTGGATCGAGTAATTTTGGAGGCGATGATGGTGATGGTGAAGTTCATATTTTCTCCCCTCTCAAGTTTCCCCAGGTCAGCCTTGCCCGGTGTTGGAGTACTCAAGCATGTTTAATTGGTTTGACGCATGTCTTACAATATCTTGCCTCACTCTTATCTCTCACACACAGGCTGGCGGCGAATCAACCATGAAGCTTGCAGTAGAACCACTGAATCCAGCGGAGCTTCCTAAAATGGTCGAGGGTTTGCGCAGAATCTCCAAATCGTATCCTATGTCGGCCACTCGTGTCGAAGAGAGCGGCGAACATGTTCTCTTTGGCACAGGAGAGTTATATCTCGACTGTGTGATGCACGATCTCCGAACCGTGTACTCCGACATTGAAGTTAAAGTTGCCGACCCCGTTGTTGGTTTTTGCGAAACAATAGTGGAAACAAGTAACGTCAAGTGTTTCTCGGAGGTGAGTCATAGCTGAACTGTATCATTTGATCTCTCGCGCCTACTTCTCATTCCAATACCTACGACTTTATCCAGTCTACGAATAAACGTAACAAACTTACATTCATTGCTGAGCCGCTTGATGATGGACTAGCAGAGAAGCTTGAGAATGGGAAAGTGAACATAAACTGGGATAACAGGAAGGTGAGACGATGTGATTGTCTTTGTGTATTATTGTTTCTGGTGACGCTCAATGCCTCTCGTGATGCTTAACATATAATATATCGATGCAGATGGGCCGTTTTTTTCAAACAAAATATGACTGGGACTTACTCTCTTCTCGCTCGGTTTGGGCATTTGGGAGCTCTCCAACCCATGGAACAAATATTCTCATGGACGATACTCTCCCAAGCGAGGTTGACAAGGCATTGCTGACTTCTTGTAAACCAAGCATTGTGCAAGGATTTCAATGGGCCACGAGAGAAGGTCCTCTCTGCGAAGAGCCTGTGCGATCAACGAAAATCAAAATTCTTGATGTCGCTTTGGCGGACAAGGCGATTCATAGAGGAGGAGGTCAGCTCATTCCTACCGCTCGTAAAACTGTCCATTCGTCACTGTTGACTGCTTCACCTCGACTTATGGAACCGTGGTATCGTCTCCAAATTCAATGCCCCGGGGATATTGTTAAGGCAATACAACCAATTCTGTCGAAGCGTAGAGGGCACATAGTGCAAGACAAGCCCATCCCTGGTACTCCTCTCTACAGTGTCAAAGCATTTCTTCCAGTGCTTGATAGCTTTGGGTTTGAGACTGATTTGAGGACGTTCACTCAAGGTCAGGCCATGGTTCACTCTGTTTTTGACCATTGGGCTATTGTCCCAGGAGATCCGTTGGATAGGAACGTGGTCTTGCATCCGTTGGAACCAAGTCCTCCCCAGTTCTTGGCAAGAGATCTCCTGGTGAAAACGAGGAGAAGGAAGGGACTGTCAGATGATGTTCCGATCTCGAAATTCTTCGATGAAGGCATGCGTACCCAGCTATTGCAAAGCCCTGCCGAAGATGCCGCACTGACCAACTGAATTTAATTAGCATCAATACAAGCAATCACGATGTGGACACCAGGCAGTACAAGGTTCTATTCCAACTATTCACTAAATTAAGACTACCTGCCATTCAACACCCTCTACCAAGCTCTTCACACATGGCTGCACGCTGTTCTTCTTTCGACTTTTGCAAACTCTTTTGTTTGTTTTTCTCAGCTTCCATCGACTCCTTGTATCCCATAGGTTTCGTAGCCTTCTTTTTCAATTCAGCTTTAATACGAAGCCTCTCAGCCATTGCATCCTTGAGAATGGAACAAACGTGTAAATGAGCAAAATATTGTGATTTGATTGAAGACAAACATTCGTTGATATTGAAACACTGTTGGGATAGAGAAACACTCCACGAATATTATTGGGAGGTACTCAGCTGCAGTGCGACAAGGAACGTTAGGTGCCTTCTCAGGCAGCCGCACGCGCTTGACAAAAATATTGCTATTCCCCATTCCTGACAAGATCAGGACTAGCTCATTGACGACTTCAAAAACTTCAATGACACTAGTAGAGTCGAGAATTTGGGGTTCAATTGACCATGCGGTTCGACAACAGCACGCTCAAGGAACATATTGCACAAATAATCAACTCACATCGGCAGTCTTCTGTTCGCTCGCAGATGGCATGGATAAGTCATCGAGTACTTCTGCCGCAAATGAATATTGGGGAGTAAATGTTGTAGCAGATGCGATCGAGGCAAGTGCGAACGTTGTCTCGAGGAAGGCAGATCTCCCACAATTCGATGACGTTCCGTAACTCTTTGCACCGAGAGCGGAAAAACTTGGCCTCGTGGCTTCGCCCCCTGAATAGCTCATGAAAGCAGAGGTCACATCACTCATGAACAGGACGATGAGGCAGTATGCAGGTGTAGATGAGCGCATGGTAATTGGATTTAGATTGTGGTCAATGGCAAAGGTGAGTGGTGCGTGCGGGATGTGGCGGGAGTAAGTGGAGGTGCGGACGATCCTGATATTGAGCGACTGTTCGCCGATCTCGAAAGATAACCATCAACTTCCGAGAGAGCGCAACCCTCCAACTCCAACTATCGGTGTTCGAGCTCTGATCATGATCCTTTTCCACTTGTTGGCATTGATGTTTTGTAGCAGGACAAACCGCACATGCGCATTACTCTACACTCAGATTTACCAGTATCATTCCGCAACCAGTCATCAAAGGTTGAACATGGCATTACTCTCATCTGCTGCGAAAAACCCATCTCAACAAGTCACCGACGACGCCGGTCTCAAGTGGAGGCTGTGTGCCGGTGCGGCAGTTCTCAATTCCAGGAATGAAATTCTCATCGGAGAAAGAATTGGCAAGCCCGGTTCATGGCAATGTCCACAGGGTGGAGTTGATGGAGGTGATAGACCGGAGTCTGTAACTGATGCGGCCGTTCGAGAGCTGTACGAAGAATTGGGGATTGTGAATGGGAAACGTGTTCTGTTGGAAACGATGATGGATGGTGTGTCTTCTCCCATCAAGGCTAGATATGCGACCGAAGGTACCGGAAGCTGGTTAGAAAACGAAAGATTTGCTGGACAAGAATTGAATTGGATTCTATTTCGATGTGCCGATTCTGATTTGGAAAGCAATCCTGCCATTGTGTGCAACTTGTCAGGACTGAACGGTGAGAAGCGAGAGTTTACTGCTGTGCGATGGGAAAAAATAGATTGGGTTGTGGAGAATGTATGGGAGAAGAAAGCTCTTCCCTATAAAATATTGAAAGAACGCTGCATCCCGATCTTGAAACGATGGGAAGACAGGTGTGGCGATATTGACATAGGTGGTCGATGGTCGCGTGATTATACAAGATCTATTAATGTTGTTGCGGGACTTGTTGCACGAGGTTTAAGTGAAGAGGAGGCAAAGGAAAAGTCAGAAGAGCCATATATTCAATACTGGACTCATCATTCAGATGATCCTTGGGAGTGGGTCGTGACGACCTTCAATGCTGATGGGTGCACACCTCGACGAAAGTTGCGCTACCCTATCGGTGAGTTTGAAGAAAAATATGAGGGATCATCTACATTATTCGGCGGCACTGATGGATGCGTTATTAAGCGTTGCTGTTTTTATCTTGCGGAAAATAAAGCCGATGATCGAATTGCACATGTCACTGTCTCTGAAACTCACCGCGGTAGAGAAGAGTCAAAGCGCTTCATGAGAAATGGTGATCTCATCCTGAAGCGCACCTTCATCGAACACCATATGAAGAGTGCAGACGGAGTTGTGTCCACTGAAGTATTTGTAAGATGCTAACACTTTCGCTTCTAAATTATTCCCGGAGGAGGACACATATGCATTTCGTGTGACACTCATCAACAAATAATAGCAATCTACAACCCGATACCCTCAAACTTGAGACCCACTTGGATATTTTTCGCTTGCTTTACAATCTCGGCGACGCCAACTGCCTTTTCTGCAGCATCCTCCAAATCTTCGGCAAGGATCATGTGAAAAGGGCATGCTTCAATAAGTTTTTTAGCCTCCTCGACATTGGTGCCCTGCAAACGAATGACTAGCGGTTTCTTCATACCAATCTCCTGCGCAGCATTAATGATTCCATTGGCAATAACATCGCATCGCATGATACCTCCAAAAATATTGACAAGAATTGCCTCGACGGCTTCATCGGAGTTGAGCAACTCAAATGCCTTTTGGACTTGCTTCTCATTCGCACCGCCGCCTACATCCAAAAAGTTGGCGGGGGCTCCTCCCTTTAGCTGGATGATATCCATGGTGGACATGGCGAGTCCAGCACCATTGACCATGCATCCAATATTCCCATGAAGACCAATGTAATTGAGATCGTATTTGGCCGCTTCTACTTCACGAGGATCCTCTTGAGTAAAGTCTCTCCTCTCAAAGATGTTCTTCTGACGATACTCGGCGTTATCATCAAAATTCACCTTGGCGTCGCAAACGACGACGTCTCCATCGGGAGTTTCGGCCAACGGATTCACCTCAACCTGCGTACAGTCACACCCCAAGAACATTTCGTAAAGATTGGTAATAAGCGTCACGGCCTTCTGATGGCTCTCGCTTCCTGGATGCAAACCAATGTTGGTGGCCATCCTATTGGCCACCTCGGGCGTCAGCCCAAGATTGATATCAATCGGTTCGGTGAAAATCATCTCGGGATTGGTCTTGGCAATGTCCTCAATGGATGTACCTCCAACGGGGCTTCCCACGAGCAACGGTCCTCCGGACGCCCTATCCATCAACAGGGACAAGTACATTTCGTTCCGCATGTACATGCGTTCCATCAACAAGACTTTGTTGCAAATGATTCCGTTCGGCGCCTGCTTCGTAACGAGTTCTTGCCCCAGCATTTTTGAGGCCAGTTGTCCAGCCTGGCCTTCACGGGTGACCATGTGCACGCCTCCCTTGAATCCGTTTTTGAACATGCCCAGACCTCGTCCTCCGGAGAGTACTTGGGCCTTGATGACGACGTCTTTGAGCGGTTGGCCAGCTATGGTGCGTTTTTCGAAATAGTTATTGGTTAATACGGTGGTCAGAGCAACAATTTACCATGATTTGGGAAAAATGAATGGGCATCAACTTACGCTTGTTCATCATGGTCGAGAAGATGTGATCCGCCTCCTCGGGTGTGTTCGCGACGAAGCACTTCGGAGTGGCGATTCCATGCTGGTTCATGATTTCCATGCTGATGTATTCTGTTTTTTGTTTATAACGTTGGCAGGAGTTTGAGCATCAAGGTTTATAATAGGGCACATTCTTCAACGAAGGCCAATAGATGCAAAAGATCCAAATATCAATTAGGCACACTCACCGTGAACATTCAAATTTCGAACAGCTCCCACCGCCGGGGCGGCAACTCGGGACTTACTGACGGAGGCCCCCCCGCGGCGGAGGAAGGTGGCTGCGGATGAGATCATGGTTCTGGTGTAGCTGCGGATTGTTTCGTAGGTGGATGATTACTTTTTGGAAAGCTGTCGGAACGGCAGGAGGCCGGGCAGGTGGTAGGAACTGTCGCTGGATGCCAGAAATCTTCTCTCGAAAGATTCCCTGAAATTCCCGCAACCTCATTTCAATTTCCTCAAATTTACTTACACGTGGCTCTTACTTGGCACAAGAGATGAAAATGACGTGGCAATGACACACTACACCGACACCGGCATCAAATAAAAAATGAGCACGAATAACAAAACGCGATAAAATAACGAGCCTCGACGTTGATGGAGGATTCGTAGTAGTACTTGATTGAGGATGATTATCAAATGTTCCAGATTTGTTCCTACCCTAATATTAATCTGTCACACTGTATCTCCTCGGAACTATGCGTTTGGGTTTCTCTTTCAAAGCTACGATACCAGTCGTAGCGGCGGCAATTCGCAGTCCCGAACGATGTCGAAGTTGGGGACGGCGACTGCTCTAACAAGTTTGGATGATTCAATAACAAAAAATACCCCATGGCATTCAATCAACACGAACACCATAACAGAAGAAGTCAGGAACGATCCAAAAGTTGGCGTCCTCTTGCTCAATCTCGGCGGACCGGAGACCGGCGAGGACGTCGAAGGCTTCCTCTACAACCTATTTGCCGATCCGGATATTATACGCCTCCCGCCCTTTTTAGCGCCGCTTCAATCTCTCGTGGCACTCATCATATCCAAACGACGCGCACCTAAATCTCGAGAAGCCTACGATTCCATCGGGGGAGGATCGCCGATTCTGCAATACACTCGTGCTCAGGCAGATCTAATTGCCAAATCTCTGAAGGAACGGTACGGCATCGACGCCAAGACATACATTGGAATGAGATATTGGTACCCCTTCACCGAGGAGGCATTGGATGAAATTCGTGCGGATGGAATAAACGCGTTGGTGATATTGCCGATGTATCCGCAATTTAGCATTTCCACGTCCGGATCGAGTCTGCGCGTATTGCAAGAGGAGTTTGCCAAAAAGTCGGATTTGTACGGACCTCAAAAGATGTTTCATACCGTTGTGCCATCGTGGTACGATCGACCCGGATACGTCAAGAGTGTCGCTAGCTTGATTCAACGCGAGCTGGATTCCTTCACACCAGAGGAAATTGCGGAAGGTACCTCGGACAAACAACCCATTCCAAAGCACGTACTGTTTTCGGCGCATGGTGTACCAGCATCGTACATTGAGGCAGGTGATCCCTATAGAGACCAGATTGAAGATTGCGTGGCAAGAATAAAGGCTCTTCTGCCATCGGAGGAGGAGGGGGTGAAGGTTCACCTCAGCTTCCAAAGTCGTGTCGGACCGGTGGAGTGGCTTCGACCCTACACGGACGATGTATTGCCTTCTTTAGGTGAACAGGGGGTGAAAAATCTAGTAGTTGTGCCCATCAGCTTTGTTAGTGAACACATCGAAACATTAGAGGAAATTGATATTGAGTATCGGGAATTGGCGCTGGAGAGTGGAATCACGAATTGGCGTCGTTCACCCGCATTGAATACCGATGCTAAATTTATTGAGGACATGGCCGATTTGGTGGCGGAAGCACTGAGCGAACCAAGTCAGAGCATAACGGAGGCCTGTGTGGCGAACAATGTTGGAAATTTGGCGCTAGAAAGTGTCAGTAATCATATGGAGATCAGTAGCGCGGGAGTCGGCGGTGTGGGCTACGATGACGACTTGGCAGCGAGGGCAAGGCTTCGAAGACGTGAGAATTGAGCGGGCGATGGTTAGTTTTCTCTCCTAAAAAAGTCCTACGAGACTTTGATCTCATGCAATTCTTTTTTTTTCCAGGACTGAGGTGATGCGGACATGCTTCATAATCGATGAACGGCAAATGATTATCATGTGAGAGAAGTGCAAACACCCTTTAAACAGCGAAGTCCATAGAATTAAACTCATGTTAATATGCATTTATGAAACTCATTGTTAATATGCGTTTATCCGGTCAATCCTCTGCAACCATCCACCATGAGAGTAAAGGAACCATGCTGATTGCATTTTCACAACAATCCATAATAATCTTGATGACGATGATGTTAAGACTTTCAAATTGTACTGCGACA
>JALLBB010000902.1:0-12666 GCA_036939735.1 Discostella stelligera
ATTGTCTTGTCTCTTCTCTTCCGTCATCTCGGGAGTAGTAGACCTGAGACTATTATCATGCAATCAACCAGCAACAGGCAACAGCATTTTCACGGCTCATCAAAATCCTACACACCCTATCTTCTATCTCCAACATCCATCAACTCGAGATCAAGATGTATTCTCGGCCACCTTCTATTTCATCTTCCCCCACCACTGGAAAAAGGAAGCATCATCATGACACAGATTTGAAGGAGAAGAGTTATACCGGCAACGATGATATTCCTCCAATAGCAATGGCGTGTCAGTCGGCAAGCTGCACCGACGAGGAGAAGCAGACAATGGCGACAGTTTCACAACAGGCACAAACAGGGCCACAAACACCATCATCGCTCGGAAATTTCTACTGTGGCTGCGCCGGCTTCTCCTCATCGTCATGGATTGGAAACTTTTATCCAAAATCTCTAGTCGGACATGATTCTAACCGGCAACTGGAGTATTACCAACAACATTTTCGTGCAGTAGAACTCAATTCTACATTCTACAGCACGCCGTCTGAATCAACAGTACAGAAATGGAAGAAGCAATTTGCGAAATCATTCAAGGTTGTGGCCAAGGCACCACGAAGTGTGACGCACGAAGGAGATAGATTGGATCACACTGCCCTATCATTCTTCATGTCGCGTATGGAAGGACTTGGGGATAATTTGACATGCGTGCTCATCCAATGTCCGCGAAACCTGAAAGTGGAGGTATCCCATCTTGAAGAAATTCATACCATGTTGAAAGAGGAGGCAGCTTGGTATCATGGCCATTTGGCATTTGAATTTCGCAATGAAGATACTTATTACAATAATGATGTGCGTGCATTCCTGGCCAAACATGATGACTCGATTGTACTGCATCCCGATTCACTGGGGAGGAGCACCATCGGCAATACGAGCTCAGGGAGAGGAGAGTATTCCGCCTTGCAACAGTATACTCCGCAGGAACTGTCGAGTCTTGCAACCGCCACTGGGAATATCCAATCAAGCTTTGTCTATCTACGGTTGCATGGATCCAACGATGAGCATCGAGGAGAGTACGCAATGAGTCAGCTAGAGGAAATAGCGAAACAAATACACGATTGGCGCAATATTGGACTAGATGTCTTTGCATTCTTTCTGAATGATCTAGAACCCACAGCTACTAGTACCATATTGCAACAAAGTCCATCAAAGAGAAAATGCCAGGAATCCTTTTCGCAACAAAGTCCGTGGAAGCAAAAGTTGCAACCGTGGGATGGATGGTGCGCCATGCCAAAAAATTCCAAACAGTTGGAATCTATTGTTTACCGACTCTCCAACGAAACGATTCCCGATGCACCGAAGAAGCCCAAGACAACGCTACTCAACTTCTTCTCAGGGAAGAAATAATATTGTAGAGGATTATGAGAAGACTGTGTGCGCTCGAAAATACCAACCTCTTTCATCAAACCGTGAGAGAAGGAAATCTCAACGAAGTAAACCGATTTTCAATAACTAACAACTAATTTTACAGCCAATTATTCAGATTCTTTTATAAATAGGAAATAAGTGGAAACAATACCAACAACATCATTGCACCCAAACCACTTCTCCATCTACCACCGCCACCAAGTCGAAAACTGCATCCATCATTCGTAAACGATTCGTAGGAGTACTCGTTCGACGTCGCCACTCGGTCCGCCGCGCACTCCTCGCCGGCAAAGGGCACGCACCTTCCGGTACAATTCGCATTCGTCGCGCAGTCGCCGCCCACCTTCTCCGCGGCGCCGTCCTCGCACTTGGACGCCCACGCGTATTCGGTGCCCTGGCCGAAGTTGTCGCGCTGGGCGTAGTACCCGGCGTCGGTGACCAACACGTTGGACATGCCCACGCTCGAACCCAGGAAGCAGCATCGTCGGACGACGTGCGAGGCGTCGTCGTCCGCGGAGGGGGGAGCGACGTCGTCGTTCTCGGCGGCGGCGGCAGTAGCGGCGTGGTTGTCGACGTTGGTCGCCTTCGACGACGACGACGACGACGAGGAGGAGGATGCTCCTTTCGATCCTCCTTGACCTTTCGGAGTTTGCATAATCACCGTGGATACATTAGCGACATTTTCGACGAACATGGTATTCTCCACCGCCGCCTCGCGATTGTAAACGAAGACCATGGCGCGCGCCGAATTTTGCTCAAAGAGACAGTTGCCGATCGTTAACGAATACGCCGACGCGACGAGTCCGGCGACAGTATCGGAAGCAATATTGTTGTTGACGAAATCGCAATCGATGATTTTGACGCGATGTCCATCGATGTTATTACGACGATTATCGGCAGCACGGTCATTGTAGGTAATTATTTGTCCGTCGGCGGGGATGTATTTGGCACCATCGTCGAGTGAATTGAGGGTGCGGCGATTGGTGCGAGTTCCAGTACTGCCACTGCTGCTGCTGCTGCTACTAGTACTGCCCGCCGCTGGATCGTTCGCGCTGGACTGTCCTAATGGTGACGACGACGACGCCGACGACGACGGCTGCATCGGCGATGACGTTGCTCCCGTGCGATTGAATACCGGAGCCATCGGAATCTCCGGCCCTCGAATCCCCGGACTCACTAGTATGGCATGTCCCCGATGGTGGGTAAATGCGCAATCCTCCACGGTGATGATGCGCGGACCGGCATCGTCCCCCGATCCCCTCCCGCGCACGGCGATGGACGCGAATCGTTGGGCCGGTTGAGCGGCGCCGCTTCTTCGGTTACCTGCTCCTGCGGCATTCAACTCGCTCTCGATGGCATCGAGTTGTTTCGCCATCGCATCCAGGTATCTACTACTGGTTCTCCTTCCGCCGCGATGACCACTGACATTATTTCCTCCAGTGTCGTCGTCATCGTTGTCACTCTCCGCGCGACGACCGCCAGAATAACGAGCCACGTACTCCCGGTACAACGTCGCCTCCTCCTCCGTGACGGAATTATCCATCGTCAATCCCTTCAGCGTGATCTCGTACGCAGTGTCGCCGTAGACGTAAATCTGCGCGATATCATCATCCTCGTCGTCGTCCCCTCCTCCGCCCAATATCCCGAATTCGTTCCGCTTGAAGGAGCGTTCCCGATCGGTATTCCACGTGGTGGACTGCGAATCGCGCTTCCCTCCCCCCCGCACGACGCAGCGGTTGGATCGGGATCCGTCGTGGCCGCACCGGAGGGTGGTCCGCGGCACGTCGATGGGCAAGTATCCCAGCGGCAGGGTGCTTTCGTCGAGATCGATGACCCTGTTGGGACAGAGGGTGAAGGTCAATCGCTCGTCGGGTATGGGTCGTCCGGATCGAAAGTCGTCGGAGAGGGAGATTAGGTCGAAGAGCAGGTGATTGTAGGTGGAATATCCCATTATTTTGGTATTGGCGGCGACGGCAGAAGAAGAAGTAGAGGAGGCGGAGGCGACGACCGAGGAAGTTAGGGCGGCGGCGGCGGACGTGCCGGGTTTGATGCAATGCGTCGGACCGAAATAGGCAGCGACCGAGCGACGACGGGCTGGCAGTAATAATGGCAGCAGCAGCAGGAGGAGCAGATGAGAATGCAGAAGAGCAGGCAAACGAGATTGGATGATTATTCCCAGATGGTGGCTGATGAAACAGCGAGGGTAACGACGACGGATTCGTGTTCTAGTGCATGGATGTACGGAGCGTTGATTGGAAGCCATGGTAGTAGTGTAGTAGGTCACTCTTCTCTCTCGCTATTGCTGGAGCTGGAGCTGGATGAACCATGAACCAGAACCATCATTCCATTGTTAGAAGGTTGTTTTGGGAAGTCCTCTCCCGCTGTTTTTCTGGAACAGCCCTGTAAGTACGATACTACTTTTAGTAGAGCTATCTACGTATCTCTCCCCGTTTTCGTGTTTTTGGCGGGAGAGGCAAGGTTTTTCAGTTTTCAATTGCACCTCATTTTTCATTTTTTTTGAAATCCAAAATCCACACCTTTCTTTTCGTTACGATACTACGTACCATGCCATCCACGTTCCGCAATCGCTTGACTCGCCGCCAGGCTGCTCCGTCGTCGTCATTGCCATCATCGTCATCATCATCGCCGTTCTCCTCTTCGTCCGTCGGTGCGGCCGGGCGATCAGTCGCTCAAGTGACCAAGAGGGAACAAACGAATGGTGGGAACGGAATAATAATTTCCGGAAAGTCATTTTTGGGACGACAGTATTCCGTCGGCGGCGGTACCAACACTTCTACGAAACAGAAGAAGCAGCAGCAACAACAACAACAACAGCAGCACTCCAACAACCATACTAATTACCCACTCGCTGCATTCGATGCGTGCATTGAAGCGTGCGATGCCCTGGCTGCCTCATCCGCGTCGACGTCGCCGTGGCAGAAGCAGCTTCTCAAGGACTCATTCGGCACATCCAGTACTTCCAATACTACTGCCACCCAAGTAGTCTCCAAAGATTCTGGCGATGATAATGACGAAGATAATGACTATGAAATCCATCCATTATCATCAAACGAAAAGTCGACTCTCGGTGGGATCATCGCCGACCAGCAGATCCATGCGCACGAGGAAACGCATCCTCGTCCGGCCGCTCCAATGCCGATCGCAGCAGCAGCAGCAGCGGCAGTACCAGATTGCTCCGTCCTAGTTTCGCCCGACGGGGCACTCTTATTCACATCCTCGCTCTCCACCCTGGCAAATCCAAATAATAACTTAGTACTACCCTCCAATAGACGACAGAAGGAGTGCCACTCGACTCATCCTCACGATCCATCCTCCTCCAATTCCATCCATGACGAAGAAGACGCCATCCGATATCCGTGGACCAAACTCTCCCCCGAAAACTGCGACGGCGCCATCCTCGCCTTCGAGGACTACGAATCGGCCGTCGTCGCCGGGAACGATCTCTCCCCCCGCGGAGAGCGCGATTCCAACGGATTCTCGTCCGCGGGATGGAGCGTCGACGCCGCCTCGCGCGCGCTGGCCGCCTCGCGAGACGCGCTGGCCGACGCGGCCGAGTTCGCGGAGGCGCTGGCCGCGTCTCGAACGCGGGAGGCGGCGCGAGTCCGCTCCGCCGCGGAGGGCCTGCGGAGGCCGCCGCCGATGGGGCAGCGGCAGCAGGAGGAGGAGGATGCGTGGGCGGCAGCCGCAGTACTGCGATCGGAAGGAAAGTACTGCTGCGGGCGAAAGATGGGGCCGATGGCATCGCCGGAGACGAAATTATCCGCGGCGATGGAGGCGTTGGAGGAGTATTACGTGCGAACGTCGGACGGCGAAATCGAGAGGTGGAACCTGGCGGCGGAATCGTCGTCGTCGTGTTCCCACGGTACCACTACTACTACTCCTTCGTCTTCCTTGTCTCGCGCGTGCGAGGGAACAGCAACATCATCGAGTGCGGAAGCGCGCAGCGGCAACGAGTGGCGAAATCCCTCCTTCCCTGAACAACTGATCCATGGAATGTTGCCCAAATTACAAACCGCGTCCGCGAAAGCCGCGTCGCGCACATCGGAACGAGAGCGTGCGTTGGCAGAGATGCGATCGAAATTGACGGAATGCGAAACGATACTTCGAGAACAGAAGGTTTGGGCGTCGAGTCAATGGAAGCGCGTTGCCGAGGAAGAAGCCAATATCGATAGGTTGTACGCCATCAAAAAGATGGAACAGAATGAATTTTACGAGGACCAACGAAGGAGGAGGAGGCTTCGGGAGAAGGATGGGGAAGAGGATGCTGGATCTCATTCCAAAGCGGAGGAGACGGGCGACGGGGTAGAGGAGGAAGGACCATTGAGCAAGGAGGTATGGGAGATGGTACAGAATGTGAACACATCGATGGAAGATTTTGGCCATACAGGTTATTCTCCTCGGGCAGTGACTCGCAAGTCAAATCTTTCTCATGGACAACACCAGCATTCACAAAATATTGATATCCCTTCCAAAACCATCACACGCGCCGATGTGGAACGAGAGAGTGAAATTCAAGATCTAAAGATGGTGGCCCAAGCCGCCGAAGAAGCGGTGGAAGATGCGGCAGGAAAATTGCTGAACATCATGTCCAAGGGTGATACTACGCTTCGATCGGCACGGCTGGCTGCGGAATCGTGTCTATTGAGTGAGTGCAACGCTGCAAGAAATTTCCTTCGCTCTCTCGTGGCCATGGAACGGGCGTCACTTCAGGATAGACAACGGCAGTTGGATAAACTGGAGGCTGCCGTAAACGCGATTGACGTAAGGAAAGATATCGATAATTACATCAGGGCTGACAAAGCTACCCCAGGAGGAAGGTCGCGCGAGGGAGAGGATGATGGTGGGGGTATTGCTGCCGCTCTTGCCGTATTAAATAGTCATGGCGAAAATATTAGTGGCAGCGCTACTTCGCCACGGAAATATCGCAACATTGAACGTCCAAGTTACTTCGAGGGTTGGGTAGAGAATGAAGGCGGTGATGATACGGATGGAGATGAAGATGTAGACCCAGAAATCTTTGGTGAGGTGGTGGATATGATATTCAACGGCTGTCCTCCTCCTGATTCCGTCGCGGAAGAGAGCAATTCTGGGAGCGGCGAAAAACCAATAACACAATTGGACATTAAAATCGAAATCTCATCGAACGCACTGCGATCCAAGCGAGGGAATAATCATCGAAAGTCGATCCTCTATGAGTTGAATAACCAACGCAGTAAGAAGACTTGGGTCGAAGGCCGGCCCAAATTTGATGCCCTCTGTCGCATTTTCGACGCCTTCCTTTCTGGATGTGGCCGTGAACCCAGTGATGTCTCGAACGCAATGATGCTGATGATTCTCTCTCAGACTTTCTACATCGTAGATCAGGCGGGAGATGAGGGCAAAAATGATGGGAAAGAACGCGATGATGGCAGTATCACGAGGGATAGGAAGAGCCGCATTTACGTGAAAAGTACAATTTGTCATCACGAGATTTGGTCAGACGATGACTTCTGGGACCAGGCAGTTTATCAGTGCGTATCTGAATCATTGTCCAAAAGTGGAGTTTTGTTAAACTACGTCAAATCAGCAACTGATAGTGAGAAGGACGCCACTGGACGACAGCCAAGAACTATTAAATGGCACGACTTGTCACCAGACGAGTATGCAGGTGCTGCCTCACAGGTTCACTCGGTACTATTTGCCCAGCTAGGCACGCTTTCACGTGAGTTGCATCTTTTCAAATGCATTCTTTCTATTTCCGTTGGTTCCTAACGCTTGTCTATTTCAATGATCGATTAGACTCGATGCTGGAGTTAGGTTGTGGCGTTCCACGAGCGTGTAACTTTGTGCGCCGGCTGTCTGTTCGATATCAGCTCCCACTGTCGCTTCGTGGAACATTGATTCAGCATCTGATGAAGGAACGGTAATGACTAACGGTATGATAGAAACCTCTATGTATAATATAAAACAGCTAACCACATACTTTACACCAATTACTACTGCTTAGTTCATTTTTCTCCACAGCAGCAAAAATCCAGCCTCACTATTCTATAGTTACATCGATTTGACGCACTGACAAAGATTTGATGATTGGGGTTATTTGGAGGATGTCTTTCCTGAATCCCCCTTGACTTTCGCAGACGATGCTACATCCTCTTGATCGGCCCAAGGTGTACAGACGCAAACACCGTAAGGTGTTTCACCCAGTTCGATAGCCCTTTGAACCGATGCAACGCTTTTCAATGGTACACACGTCGAAATTACTGGCTTCACGGTTCCCTTGGATGCTAGATGGCACAAGTACCGAAAGTGTTGCTTGGGAATGATGAAGACACGAACACATATCAGAGACAAGAAAGTCCTCGTCAAGCAAAAGAAATGAGATCAAACAATACTTACCGCAAACTCAATTGTAGCAGTGTTGTAACGCTCCATCTTATCATAATACACTCCATTATACATGAAGTACTTGGCTTTCATCTTGCAGTACACAGCCTTAAAGTCCCTCACATCCCGCAAACCACAGGCGCTGATGTGGCCCATGGTGTACACGGCGCTCATACCCATGCAAACAAGTGTTCCCGTGGAATTCAATGCCTTACGTGAACTCTCGTACATGTCAATGCAAACGGAATCCAACACGACATCCATCGTCCCCTGCAATGTTGGAAGCCACTTCGCGGGATTGATGGGGAAACATTGCACTCCCAAGCTAGTTAGGTAGGCGTGATGACGCTCATCGGCAGTTGTGTACACGTGTGCCGCCTCGAGGAGTGCCAACTCTATCATGGCCAGACCACTAGGACCGTTGCCGCCAATGATTAGGACATTGGCGCCGGTGAGCGGAGTATTCCACTTCCGAGCCAAGTCCAACGACTCTCGAGCCGGGACGTAGGTCGACAGCATGCTCAATGCCGTAGTGTCATCGACCTCGTTTGGCACACGGATGATGCTATGGTAAGGCACTGAAATATACTTGGCATTGCCACCCGAGAGCACGATAGAGGCGACCTTGTCGCCGATTTGGAATGTTGAGTTCTTGGTTGCGTCGATTCCCATGGATTGGATGGTACCCACAACGTCCGACCCTGGAGTGAAGGGTAGATTTTGCATCGTATACCATTGACCACGCCGGATCATGCAGTCTTGTAGGGTGATGGTAGAACAGTCTACCTTAATTACCACATCAGTGGGTGCCCTTGGTGTCGGGACGCCTACGACCTCCTGTGATACCAATATTATGGCAGAATAATTTGGTCAGTAATAAGTTAAGGGTTATGTTAGTAATCGTTTTTTTTCAACACTGGAGGCAATCGCACTGTCTTACCTTAAGTGACAACTTTTGGACATTGCCATGCTCATTCACCGTCAATAGAAGTTGATTCTCTGCATTCTTAACAGTGAACTCCTCCATTGTTTTCATGAACGTGGCTGTGCTAATTGATGCCTCCAACGAGTTTGCGTCCGTCGACGCGACGCTATCACATCCCGTATTACTATGAGGAGGGGAATAGGTATCAGGGGTGGTCGATTTCTTCGTACCTTTGGTAGCGTGCGAGGAGGCGGGTGCAACTGTATTCAGTGCAGAATTTTTGTCGGCGCCATTCGATTCCTTCTTGGCCTTAGCGGCAAGAGTATTCAATTTTTTCAAACACTTCTTCTCCTTAAAATGAGAGCCTTCTAGTGATGACATTGAAGTAGCGGTATCCGTTTCCGATACAAACCAAGTCGAGTCGCTACGGTCCCTGTTCGAGATCTTCCGCGATCCTCTCCCCTTCCGTGCTTCTCCTTCTTCCTCCTCCTCGCCTTCGTCTGAGGTAGATGTAGAATCAGTATTTTCACTCGATGAACTCTGACTAATTCCGAATGAAGTGCTCTTGGAATGGGACGTTTTGTATCCTAAACTGACGAAAGAACCGGACGAGTTGTCGGTGTACATTGCCGAGCGTTCCGATTCCTCGGTTCTTTCATCATCTTCGTCGTCGTCGACGCTGTAGGATTCACTGTTGCAGCTGCTACCATCCTCCGACAGTTCACCACCCGCTTTCGATGTATGTTTCTGCTTCTCGGATTTGTTTGATGATGAATGCCGACGATGAGGATGATGTGGTTTCTGTCCTGCCTTGGGTCGTCCACGTAGTGTCAGTTTCTTCGTCGATGTACTCGGAGGCGCAGCCAATGGAGGCATCGTGAGAGCTGCCGTTGCATTGGTGGTAGTGATGGCAGTGTTGGAGGTAGGTTTGTCGCGCACCTCCTTTCTGTCTTCTCCAGATCCCATCGACAACGGTGACGCGACGGTGATGTTATTGTTAGTTTGTATGGCTGCGATGCTGTGATTTATGTGCTTCACTGTGGTCTTGCTGGCCGTAGCGGTCCCAACTGAGATGTTCTGGTTGGACACCGACCGGCCATCGGATACATCATTCCGAGCGTCGTCAATCGTCGCAGAGGATGGCGAGCGTGCGAAGACGGAAGATAAGGTGTGGGCTGGAGAGATGATGCTGCCGCCGTAACTCTTTCCTCCCTGACTTGGCGATGCTTGGTGAGACTTCTTCTTCTTGAGGAAGCCCATGTTCGAACCCGGTTCTATTCGCCCTCTCGTGCTTCCTTTTTCAAACTATTAGCTCACTGAAATCATCGAAAATGCCGTGTATCTTCGCAGTGAATGATGTTGTCGAGGTGGATGTGGGTGCGGATGATAGATGTGGATGACTTGCTGCGAATTGACCACCTCGCCAGAGGATTGTGTTGGCTCGAAATTCTTATTATTATTTCCTTCATATCGTATTTTGTTCCTCACTGACGAGAAAAGACCAGAAAAAATCCAGAAAGGAAATGCTTTGATAGTTGCTAGTCAGGTGCGAAATCTCTCGCACATTGGCTATTGTAGAATGTCCTCAAGAAGCATTACGCGTACGTACTGTAAGTTGTGTACCATGTCCTCAGTCTCTATTAGAGTGGCTTAGGCTATGTCTGCAGGCAGAAGATTTTGGGTACTCAAATCAAGTTGAGTACGTACTCAAATGTACTGTCCGTCATCCGAGTTGATGTCATCTCTGCAGGCAGATCGATTGAGTACTACTTGCATACCCTACCTCCCGCAGCTAAATGGTTCCGTTGGATGATCCTGTAGCATTTGGAAGCAATAATGAATGTCATAATGATGTTGAATTTTTTCCTCAATACACACAATGATAGATAATTTAAATAGCTACAATTACATGTATTAAACGTAGAAAATGGTCCAATATTGATGGAGCTAGGGCTTAGCAAAGGATGATAAAAAATTGCATTGTTGCCATATCCAACTTTGCCAAGCCGTTGCTCCATCAATATCTGTCCAATTCCGTTGATTTTTTCAAAAAAATGCAGCTTATGATGTCAACTAGCAGGGGTGCGATCGAGAGGGTTCAAGAGCAGAAGCAGAGCAAGCGGCATGCGTCGTAGTAGCGTGGTTGCGAATAAGCTATGTCGGCACACTAAAATTGATAACATTGGAGAGAAATAATATTTTCAAGTAATTTATGAGAGATTTTTTCATTTACCCTCACATAGCGATTTTGTCTGTTCGTTTACACTCACATTTGTTTAACGCTGTTCGTCTGCCCTCACTTTTTTTTTTTTTTTGGCTGCTCATTTACCCTCACATAACGATTTTAACTATTCGTCTACAGTCACATTTGTTTTTTCCTGTTCTTATACCCTCACATAAAAAATTCATTCTTTTGTTTAGCGCACATGACATTCGTCCTGTTAATATACCGCACTCATCATGAAACGACATTTTTTAAGACACATGTCTATGAAATAAAAATAAAATAGTCAGATCTCATTATTCACCTGATTCATTTTTCGTCACATTTCCTTGCCCTGTTCATTTACCACACTTTTGCTTTTTTGTTCTTCTTATTTACCGCACTTTTTGTTTCTATCTATTCATTTACCACACTTGATTTTTATTCTTTTCGTTTACCACACAGATTAATTATACTCCTGTTCATTTACCGCACTATTCGTTTTATTACGGTTATTTACCACACATTTTATTCTTAAATACCGCACATAGCATATTTGATAAGCCCATCGCATTAATTTCAACCATAAACCATGGCTCGCCGCAATGCTAAGAAAGTTCCACCTCCTTCTCCAGGTGTTTCAACTCGTCGGACTGAACGACAACGTCAAACACTCACAGAAGAGACATTGACAGTAATTTTAAGTGATAATGATGATGTCACTGCCACTGCCTCCCCCGTCGACGCTGCTGCCGTCGCCGCCGCCGATGATGACGATGAAGATGAAGACAATATTCCAATGGCAACGGTTGTTACCAAATCAACGTTGGCAATAAAAAAGGGAGCAGCCGCAACCAAGAAGAAACGAAATCCTACTGCACGTAGCAGTAATAAAAATATTGAGGTGGATAATGCTAAAAAGAAAATTGGTGATGACGCGTGCACGACAGTAAAAAAAGTATCTCCGACATTGGCCACTGTCCCCGAAAAAGACAAAAGGATAGTCTTGGGTAATAAGAAAAGTGACGATGACGACGGGGGTGAGGATAACAAGGATGGGGGCAACGACAACAAAGCTGGTAACAATCAGGTTTGTTTGAGTAAAAATAATGATGACGACGATGACGACGACGATGACGACGACGATGACGACGACGACGATGATGACGACGAGGATGATGATAATGTTCTTGATGGAGATGCTGAAAAAACTGGTGAGGAGGATGACGCAAATGGTGATGAAGATGCTGAAGACGACGAAAAGGATGATGATGACGATTATGATGGAGGTGTCCTTGAGGATTACGTAGACTTCGCCACTTCTGGTCTGGAATTATCGGACGACGATGCCTTCTTCGCAGCACAAAGCGAGGATGAGGAGAGTGTTGTTCAAGTAACCAACAAGCAATCTGGACGAAAACAACTACAAAATTTACCAGCGCTGGCGGACGATAATGCATCCGAAGCTCAGAAAGAGAAGGCAAGAGCAGATCGTCGAAAAGAGTATTTCAAGCAGCGCAGGAAGCTCCTCAAGGACGTCGCATATTCGGGTGCAACCGAATTGACAGGAAATCATTCTGCCACACTACGTCCCATGTCTGAGGTGAAGAATGACCGACTGGAGAAGGGACAAACATTCTCATCGAAGGAAATTCTACTGTTGCGTGTGAAGGAAGAAGCGAACTTGAGAGGAATCTCAATTAATATTGCAAAGTCGGATTCCACCAAGTTTGTGG
>JALLBB010000903.1:0-11006 GCA_036939735.1 Discostella stelligera
TGCAGATTACATAGGAGCCAACTTTTTAAAATACTTAACAACTTTTTAAACTATTAAACAAATTTTGAAAAAAGGGAAATATTTGAGAGACTGTAACTCAGCAAATATCATGTTGTTTGGGATGTTCTAAGCTGGAAACCCCCTCTTTTAATCCTCTGAAACCCATAATTTCACATGTGTGGATTGAGTACAAACATACAGTACCAATACGTACGTACCAGAGCGGGCGCGTATTATTATTTTTGGCAAGCCGAGCGAACCTTGGACTTGGAATGAATGGAATAAAATCTGAATGAAAATGCTAAAATGCCAAGCATCCCTGGCTGTTGGTCATCACTGCTATGCTAGCGATTCCATAGGGTCTATCATCTCCGCTCTCCACTGTGCAAGGTGTAATCAGACACAACAACCTTATTTTATCAGCACCCAACGCCTGCGGTGCAATAAATAATTTCCATGCTTTCCTACGTCGCCAAGTCGTTGCTGAACAAAACACTCCGTGCCTTCCTTCGAAAATACCTCGAGAACATTGAACTTGAGAGTATCAATTACGGATATCATGGGGCGTCGTCCTCGTCCTCGACGACATCCTCCGCAGATCCCAAAGCTGATAACAGCGGGTGGGGAGTGCGGCTGTCCAATGTCAAACTGCGCGAGGGGATGGAGCTTTTGAAATTGCCCGGTAAACACAAGCGTGTCATCAAGAGGAAGCGAAGGGTGAAGAAACATCGCGATGGGAGTAACGACCCAAAATCGGACCTGGCTTCGACGCCAATCGCGAAGAATACAGGGGGGAAAGGATCGCGAATTGTGCAGCCTCATCCGATTGATGTCGACGATTCAGATGTTTCATTATTTGGTGAGGAAACAATATCTTCAGAACCCAGAGGAGAGTCAGAAAGTGGATATTGTTCATCAACCTCTACATCGCCATCAATTCAACAGAACCGTCTTTTCTGTAGACTGCCCTCTAATTGCATGAGTACATCCATGAAAGTGGCTGAGAAATGGCAATCGGAAAATGAATCGAATGATATTATTCTCGCCGATAAAAGTGATTCGTGCACACCGGAAATAGTTAGAGAATCGAGAGTCCCCGAAAATGAATTTTTGATGCACAAATATGATGATATTGTTGGTGAAGATGACGACACATACATTGAGATAGACGAAGACACGATAATTGAAGAAGATCTGACACTAGTGGTAGGCGCAGGCGGATCCATAGGCACCCTCAATATTAGATACATTGGGAAGCATCTGCATGTAGCAATAGAAGACGCACATCTAATTGTGGAAGCCGTTCCTTCCAACGAACCAAATCGGACGGACGAAAACGAGGCGACGAAAAGTCCCCGGCCTAAAATGAAACGTGATCTATCGTCCGTGAGCGATAACGAATTGCCGGCCGAGACAACTGAACAGAAGAAATCGACCATCGGGGAGAAAATAGAGGAGAAGAGCATTATTGCAAGGTATTTATCCATGATTCCTCATCTGTTTCTCAGAGACTGTCGTCTTACTCTAATCTTCCCAGAGGAGACTGGATATGATGAACACTCCAATGACTCTTGTGACGACTGCACCATCCTCGAACTAGGAATAGACTTTTTATCAGTCACCAGTGGGGATGACTTAATGGATGCGATGCGGTTTGATGCTGAAAATCAAACAGCCGAGGGGACGCAGCCGAAGCCGAAGCCACGACCAACACATTCTACAAACTCAAATCCTGGGATTAGCAGCCAGCAATCACAGGTTAACATCTTCTCACGGAAGAGAGTACGAACAGGTAAGGGTCCGGATGGGGGCGTGTGGATTAAGATACAACCTCCTATGAAAAAGAATATCCCACATCGTCGCAGGAGACAACAGAACGGGCCCCTGTGGGCGAGAGAGCGGTTTTTAGATTCATCCGGATCTTACCTCCTTCGTTGTTCGGGTCTTGATTTTCAGGCGAGAACGCTTGTTGAAAGAGAAGATCTACTAGTGCAAGACGTGAGTACCGTGTGGAGCAATGAATACGACGACTATACCATGGATTCCATGCTATTTGGGGTAGATTATGTTGATCCCGTGTCGCTTGCGCGTCATCAAATCAAGGAAAAATTGAGGAAAGAACAAGCCTGGAAAAGTGATCCAATTGATTTTGTGAGCGACATTGATTCGAACGGCATACAGTCAATCCCACATGCAAGCAATTGTCATTGGATCGCACAACGAAAGCATCTCATGCATTGTAAAAGTGGTCATTTACCACTTAATGAATGCTATTTCTGCTGGAATGAATGCGTGCGGGCTGAATCGGATAAATCAGGTTCAACCGCGGATGAAGTAAAAGAGAGAAATATGAGCAAACAGATGCCGTTACCAGGATTCGTTATCTGCCTCTTGATATCTGATCCCTTGGAAATGAACGTGGATATTTGCAGCCTTCAATCACTTGGATACATCAACTCTTTATTCATGTCTAAAAATCAGCAACCATGTGAAGAGAATGGAGCGTTCCAGCCTAATACAAACGGCGAGGCGAGTAAAAACACAGGCAAGCAAAGCGCCCTGAAATTGTCGTCAAATTTTGATGAGGAGTCATTTCCCGCATTCATGCAGCCGCATGCAATGTATTTGTCGAGCTTGTCGGTGTCGAACCTTATACTTCGCATTGAAGCGATTCGGCCCAACAAAAACGAGTCAAACAATTGGAATTTCCGTTTCTGGCAGTTTCAAGGCCATTCAATCAACTACGAGGAGTACCAAATTGATGCAGAAGAGCAATTCCTACGAGATGCCACTTTTCATGTCGGAAGTATGGAATGTAGAGACTTCACTGGAGCTTCTGAAAACACTCTTTTTAGTGTTGCTGGAACCGAAGATACGGAGAGCGCAGTTCTAGGTGAGGTCCACCTGCCTTGTACCGCCGCAAGAGTTATTGGAATATCTCAACTGAATCCAAACTACGAGCAAACCAGCAGGTCGTATGCTGCTCATCTTAGAATAATCCAGTCTGATTTCCCCAGTTCTGATGACAATCAGAAATTGATCTCGACGTCGAGGGTCGGCTATCTCGACCTACGACTTGGATTGACTAATATCGATGTGGATGATAAACTAATTGGAGATATTTTTGATGCTGTCAATGCAGCTTCGTCAATACTCTTCCCTGAAGAAAACACACCGGAGACAAGAGCAGAGGTAGGTGACAATGAATCAGGAGGTGCTCTGAATTGGCTGTGCCACGTTTCAACGGCTGGTGGCAGTATTTCCTATGCGCCTCAGGTCAAACTTAAGATCCCGGGAAGTACCTTTCGGTTGAGAGTTGGCCCTGCAGGTATTTCTTTCGATACTCTCCTCCACAGCCTTAGCATCGAATACGGATCGTATTCCTTCAAAAAATCAACAATTCCATCAATGTTGCCGTTCTGTTCTCTACCAGAGTCTTTGCGGATGCACATTCTCTTGTATCTAAACGATTTATCACCGCTGGAGGAACTATTGAACGTAAAAGTGAAGAAACACTCGTTATTTCTACGCAGCCACGCTCTCAGCAAACTCTTTGCAAGACTTCCACTGTCATGTTTATCTTCGAAAGAAACACCTAGCACGCGGGTGGACAATCGGCGAGACCAGTTGCTCAATCGACTTCAATCCCTCGACACTGACTCCCTGGAAGACCTCCTTGCATTGCACATGAGATCGATTGAGATTATTCAATAATTGTTGATACGTACTATTGAGGCTTAATCAAGGAATTTCATCTTCTTGTGAATTCCCGACCACAGCAATTCCGTGAATTGATGAGCATTTGATCCACTGTCATGCGATTCCCAAAGTGTCACTGAATCTGCTCCACTAACAGGAGGAATCAAAATTTGTTTCACGGGGATAATCAACCTAATAGCCGAAGTTAAGAATACTTCAGACCAATCCTCGGCATCTCCAACAACAGAAGCATTCATATCGTCAAGCGTCAGACCATGTGTCTGAATTATCTCCTCCGATACAAGGTGCCTAGCATATCCAGACAAAACTTTGGTTGCGGGTGCAGTCCGAACAGAGCCGTCCTTGTATATCACAAACAAATTCGAGGTCAACCCTTCGAGCATTTCGAGCGAATCAATGAAACTCTCACCGCAAACACTTGTTGTATTTTTTCCTTCACCCATCAGCACAACCTCGCCAACACCACTGTATCTGAACAGAACTTCCAACGGACGACGATTTCGGCACCACGACGACACTTTTGCACTTGATTGGCGCCGTTCTTTCTCTGAGTGTCGGCGTGGCAATAGCGACAGCGCCTCTGGCGAGGGATTACTAGGAATTGCGAGACACACTGAGATGGGTGAAGGCAGTGATATTTCATACGGATTCCATACGTGTGATGAACCAGCAAATGTAGCGTGACCCCGAATGATCTGCATCTTGCCATCACTAATTGCAGGAGTCCATAAGACAGTTAACATTAGCGTTGGAACTCGCTCTTCATTTTCAAGAATGCTGTCGCGTGATTCAGCGGTTGTTTCTATATTCGTCAGAGAAGTTTCAGCATCATTAAGGAGAGCGTGTATTACATCATCTGTACGTCTCGTTGACTCGTGTTCCCAATCAACCCAAGAATATCTGTCAAAAGTTTCAGGACTCATGTTCTCCATCAGTGTTCGGAACGACGAACAGAGACGGTGCATGTGAAAATCCAACCCCCATATCTTCCATCGACATTTGTTTTTGGTGTAAATTGCATCGCATCGTATAACAGTATAAGCTCCCACACCATGATAGTTTCCTTCGTTTTTTTCAATATGTTCCATCCACCCTCGGGCTGATTTGATATCCTGATCTTCTATTCGTTTGATTTTGACATGGGATAATTCACAAATCGCTTCGGCAGAAAATGACAAGCCAATTGAAGTTCGCGACTGCATGATGGGATCATTTATTGTTCTTGGTATTGTGTGGTCGGAGGAAAAGAAGTTAAGCATGGTTGTGGAGGTGGCAAATGTTGGCGTTGGCGACGCCTCTGTCATCGATGATGACAATATCGCCATGAGAAGGACGAGCGAAAGAAGAATTGACTGATTGGCCGCCTGAAGCATGCAAATCCGAAATGTATTCTTCATATTTAACCCTGCATATTACTTATCCTTCGCCTGTTCTACCGTTGCCATTATTTCCATGAATTTGCCATTGCGTATTCCGTGTCCAAGAAGTCGGTTTGCCATTATTTTTAATGCTCGGAGCCTAAGTCCAATTTTCCCCGCTATTTAAGATATTAATTCCTCCGTATTTCCAACGCAGAGTTCACTTCCCTCCACACACTGCCCTCGCTCAACCCGACGCACGTCGACGACCACCACGACGAGCATGAACAATACCAGTAAGCTACGATCCTTGTCTCAGCACCACCATTTCTTACGAAATATACAGCGTCACGGTACCGCTGCATCATTGCTTGTGGTATCCGCGGCAACATGCGTTTTATTCACGGCACTCATCGACATCGAAAACAAAAACTCAACCGACCCTATTGAATCGACGACAAAACATCATGAAAACCGAGCATTTCCCTATTCTGTTGGGCTACACCTCTGTCAGTGCGATTATAATCATCATTCGAAATCGGATCCAACACTATTATCAAACCCCACATCATCATCATGTAATCCCAAACCTCTTTCCCGCCTAGCACTCCTGGCCTACAAATCGAAACTATATCCGTACTCATTTCTCCCCATACCTCGCGCGTTGACACCTCATGATCCCTTATTTTCCTATCCAGAACTTCGACGTGGATTGGTTCGTCGTACGAAAGACGAAAAAAAGATGAAACACATTCTCTCTTCGCATGAACTAATAGAGGCAAGAAAAAATCAAGACCATCGAAAAATGCAACAAATATTACAACAAATGAATGCAGTGGCGTACGGAGAGAAAATCTCTCCTCAAATGCGGGAGGGTGAGACGTGATCTTCTCTTCAATTATTTTGATAAGCCCCATCACATATTGCCTTTCTTACTCTTTCTTTTTTGTCAGACTTTTTGATACAATACGGGTGCACTGGGTACACGGAAGAGATCATCAATTATTTACTGCAAAGTTTTGCATCGCGAGGAATTATTGAAGTAGGCGCAGGCAACGGGCAGTGGGCGCGCGTTTTGAATGATTCATACAATAAACTGACTCTGGCAAACCGTAATGCTTCTTCTACTTCAGTTGCTGCTACTTCGGTGATACGGGAGTTTGTCGTTGCGTATGATAACTTTGAACAGCTTCCATTGTCACCCATGGTTTATCACCAGAACACGTTGCCGGCTAACAAGTACTTTTATAACAAGGTTCAGAAACTATCTCATGTTGAGGCTGTGCGAGAGTCTAGAGGACGAGTTCTAATGTTGGTGTATCCGCCGCCGGGACCAATGGCCATCGAAACTTTGCATGCCTATCTCAATGCATCCTGCGCACATTATGGAGGTGTGCAAAATGACACGGTGATCTATGTTGGTGAAGGTAGAGGAGGGGCGAATGCCGATGACGCATTCTTTGACTTTTTCTTATCGTGCAATGCGAATGCGAAGAAGAATGATGAAGACGACGGTGGTCAACGACAAGAATGCTGGGTGATTGAGAAGGTGATGACTGTGTATGCATCTCCTGGAGGAAAGGGCTATGAAAAGATGTTTGTTTTTCGGCGCTCTTTTGGATAGAATAGTAGAGGATTATTGCCGGCACAACAAGGAATGTACTAGCACTTTAAATTGCAAACAATAAATAACAATTCATTAATAGAAATAATGGATCATGATCATCACCAATCTGCAGCAGCAGCTAAGAAAAGGAAGCAAAGCAAAGGAAATTCCCAGAAGATCATCTGGAAGAACAGCCTTATAACACTGTGGCTTGATCAACGGCAGGAGCTGATCTGGAGGTAAGGCAAGTAGAACAGCAACATAATCAGCTTAAAAGCAAGTGCAAGAGCTGATCCAGAGGTGAAACAAGCAGAACAGCAACATAATACAGTTGCAAATGCAATCACTAGAGCTGATCTTAAGGTGAAACAAGCAAAACAGCAACATAATACAGTTGCAAGAGCAATCACAAGACAAGAGTAGATCCTGAGTATTTGGAGATAATATTGACAGAACTATTTTATTTACATAGAGAGAAGAACTGAAGTCAAATAAACCCTGATGCAAGAAGCTACATCAGATTGGAAGCCAGGTTCAAGTAACAGAATACACACACTTCCTCTCTATGGTTTACAAAGGGTCACTTATAGATACATACTATGCCAACCAAGACAAATAATATCCACCTGATAAAGATAATATCCACCTGGATACTAAGCGACACAGCCCCCATCAGCTTGTTTGTAAGAAAAATTTGCTCTGGACATGCCCACCCCCTTGAACAGCAACCAGGTTCTATTTTCTTCTCTGCATGGAAATCTCTCGCTCAGCAATTCAAAGCCATGATATCACCAAACTTGCAAGGAAATTTCTCAGGTGTGCAGAGACCAAACGCAACATCTGATACCACTCTCATTTCACTAGTAGCAAACCAATACATGTTGGAGATGTGAGTAAGTACTATCAGTCCTCATATGCATTTGGTGACAAAAGAGCATGGACACAAGCCACTGTATTGACCCGGAAAGCAACTAGCAATTATCCTCTTATGATGGATAATCAATTTTATCCCAGAATTTGTTTTCATTCAGGCTTGGCGGGTCATGAGAGGTGCCAATAGAGAAGACTATATTGGAAGATGGAGATTAATTGAGGAATTCACCTTCGAATAAGAGGGTTATGTCATGGAAGCCAATAAGAGAGCCAAAAATTCTGTGAAATAATGAACAGACAAAAGGAAGGGAGCTTGCAGAATGCAATGTCATGAATTTTTATTTTGTTTTTAAGTAATTTCACTGTGGTAGAGAGTAGAGAGTGCAGTGAGACATCATGCTCCCCCTTTCCGATCCTTCTCCCCTCTGACTCTTCAATTTATTGATGCCGTGATTTTAATAGGTACTGTCCATCTCCTTAAGTTAATGGCATCACTTAATTGCAGATTGAGGATAGGGAAAGAGTAGATGAAGAGTGAGAGAGTGGAAGACACAAATATGCCCCAAAGTGTGGCAGCGGCATCAGAATGGGTGATTCTACTGCCTATTACTTCTTAGGTGGATGAATCTGATTTCATGGAATTTTCTTCCCCGAAGAGACTGCGGACGACGAACAGACGGCGCGGGGATCGACAACGACTCCCACGCACCCTCCCACCCCCGCCCCGCCCCACTACTTTTCACCCGGCCATTATTTCGTTCAGCCCATAACTTCGCCGCTTCCGAATTCCGAATCGGCTCTCACAGTTCTAATTGTCATCATTATTTGCCTCGCTTGACCTCCTAAGGCCATCTCTGCAGGCAGAAAAAAAACATACATACCCCCNAGTACATTTGAGTACGTACTCAACTCGATTTGAGTACCCAAAATTGTCTGCCTGCAGACATGGCCTAAAAGATAGATTGACCCGGATCTCTGGCGGAACAACAACAGCGACATATTGACAAGTCTTTCATTTTGGCAAAGGTATTGTATTTATTGCGGCAACGGTCGGAATCGCAACAATAGAAGCGAAAAGCGCCGTCCTATTCTACCTAGCTAGGGGCCATTACACTCTCAAACCTGAGCATCATCATGATCAATCCAATAACTTCCTGGGACAACGACTACGCTCGTTTGGCTCGAGCCGCATCTCAGCTTCGTACAACTCCCAACAACTCTTCGTCGTTGCACTCCAGCCAACAGCGACAAGGACAGGCGGCATCGATCCAAACGGGAATTCAACGGCTTGGCTCGCAGTTGATTGCTTTAGAGAATAACCTCACCTTGACCCCCATGGAGGCAAGTCGCCGTAGAGCATTATTGGAAGGATTGAATGGCCAGCTTTCATCGGACGGGGCCATTGTTGGTGGTGTTGCCACTGGTGGCGGTCAGGGGGGGACATCCACCGCTGCAGCTCTTCGTCGGCAAGACGATATGATTGATGAGCTTGCCGTTGGCGTGGGTAGGCTGAAAAATCAGACGAATCTAATCCATCAGGAGGCAAAGTCTCACGTTAGATTATTGGATGAAATGGATTCTAACGTAGATTTGGCAAATCAGGGGTTAGAGGAGGAGACAAGACGTGCGATGAGGCTGAGGGAGGAGAAGAGTGTGTGGAGATTGCATTTGATAATTGTGGCATTGAGTGTTTTACTGTTTTTGCTCATTTTGATGGGTCTTTCGTAGGGGGGAGGTTTGAGGCACTTTCTTTTTGTTGATAAATGACTGCAGTAGACATTCGGAGAGCAACGGTGTAAAAAGAGCGAGCGATAATCTACGGTATTTTCAACTTCTAGAAGAATGCCTTTTTAGGACATTGCTCTAACTAATCCATTATTATCATTCCTCGACGATCTCTGCATCCTTAGCTCCGGAGATTTGTTTCTTAGGCTCACGACTGTCGTTCGGGCCCACCCCAAGCATCCATTCTGATATTTCGTTGATCAATGTATCCAATGAACCTTCGTTTCCGAAGGAGGCGTTCTGAAACCCACCAGTAACCTGACTCGCCATCTCTCGCGCCTCATCGGGTAGGTCATCCAGTCCGAGCTTGAGAAACACGGGCTAGAGCGATAGCGTAAATTTTGAGTGCTAGCTCGACAAATGCTGTTTGACATTATCTCACTAAGATACAGACCGAAACGGTACTTACAGTCAAATGTGTCCCTGGTAAATCAGAAACTGAGGGTGCAATCTCACTCTGGTTCTCAAGGCACCCCAAAAATCTATTGGTACTATCCAAGTCATCATCGTCAAAACGAAAAAGTCTCAACTTTTTCAGCACGCCATCATCAAATTTTGCTTTCAAGATTGCATCCATATCCGACGGGGAAGGCGTGAATTCAAGACTGACAGCCGACACAGCCATGCCTGCCAGATCAAACAGTGCGTCGAAGGGAGTTGACGATCCACTTCCTCCCCACTGTTGCTGTGGCTGCAATTCTTTCATAAATGAACGCGCCATTGTAATAGTTTCAGCAAATCCAAAATTATTGTACGCCAGAAATCCCACGCCCGACAATTCATCTCCAATGCCCGTCGCGGCAATACCGATTGAATGTAGTTTTGCACCCAATGAATGCCCAATGGCGTACTTTGGCAGTTGTGCCGGATATCCCCGCGAATCTTCACATTTAATCAATGCATTTTTCATCCGTTTCACTGCCTGCTGCGCAATATTGAAGTGATCTAGTCCAACTTCATAGGGTATTGCCACAATCGAAGCATTCATTTTTGTAGCAAGTCTTTGACAGAACGATGAGTATGCAATGTGCGGAAACTGACCCAAGACAGCACCACCCAAGAAGAAGATAATGCACGATGGTGTAGATCCCGAAGATGGTTCCAGTAGGTACACAATCTCAGTCGTTGCATCTCCATCACCGTTGTTGTCGATGTTGTCTTCATCTGTCAAATTTAGGATTGTCCAATCACCAATCTTCTTTCCGGAAGTCGATTGTCTCGCCAACTTCCATTCCTTATCCAAGCGTGCTAACGATGTCACCAATTCCCCACCGATGATGGCACCTGCAGAATTATCACTTTGATCATCAGTAGAACTATCATTGTCGTCAGTGCCCGAGTGCAACGGTCCTCGAACTCGAACGGATTTTGATACGCAGTTTGAAATGATGTTGTGTGATGGCGCGTGATGATCTCTGCATTTTTTGTTGTTGTTGTCTTGTCGTCGTAAAGTAGTGGAAGACGACAAAATTATCGCAGGCGACAGACTGGTAAAGGTGAAAGTAAATGACGAAACGTGCGGAAGGATAGCGAGCAGTAAGATTGTAAGGATAGTAGGATCATTCATCGTATTCGTATTGGTTTTCCGAGTGGATTGATCATAATAATAAGGGAGCCGCGTTCAAATACCATCACTTTCGCGAATCGAGTTTTAGTTTAGCAGA
>JALLBB010000904.1:0-10998 GCA_036939735.1 Discostella stelligera
GCAATTTTGGCTAGGTAACTGAATTCAGTTTTTTGCCCGGCTAGAGCACCGTTATGGTTGTCCTCGGACAAACTACTCCTACGACCAATGAGAGCTTTTGCCGTGATATTCATACTCCAATTATTCTTCTTCGCAACAGCGAAAGGGACTGTTAATCTTCCGCAGTTTCTTGACCCAAAACATATCTCGTTCAAGAATAAGAGTACATGGTGAGAATCGCCACCTGCTTTCTATCGACGTCGACGATTCGATTCACATGATGTGGCTGTTTCTAGAGGTTTAGGGTCAAAGTCTAACATTGCATACACTACTTTTGCATGGCAAAAATCTCTAGTTCGTCGACTGCAACTCTATGCGACGCACCCGATGTAAAATTGCTGGAAGATCAAGACTTGTTGCAATCGCAATATGGTGAGAGACCGTTGCACGCAACTCATTCTTGTCGAACACAATTATTATTATTATCATTATCCAACTTATTCTAGCCCCATTGCATCACAAACGATAGGCGAAGACCGCTGTCTCATCGAACAATTTTTTCCCGGTATTTGTCAGGGGAAATACTTGGAAGTCGGGGCACTAGATGGCGTGCGATGGTCCACCACCTATGCATTCTACAAGGCACTCGGTTGGAGAGGTATCAACATTGAGATTGATCCAGATAACTACAGTAAACTCGAACACAATAGGAGAGATGATATCGCGAATGTCCACGCCGCTGTTTGCAGTGATTCGCACAAATCGGTCCATTATGCCGGGGCGAACGACGACAAGGCGGCGGGTGGAATATGGGAGTATTCCAGCGCGAATCATCGCGAACAACATTGGCAAGGAATGACCGTTTATCAGACGATTCCAGTTCAATGCACTCCTCTTCAATCAATATTTGATCAGACAGTGGGAACTAGAAAATACTTCTTTGACTTTGCAGTCCTTGATCTGGAGGGAGCGGAGTTTTCGGCTCTACTCGGCATCGATTACAATCGAATTAGTTTTGGGGTGATAATTGTGGAGAGAAACAACGATACCAGTGTAAACATGAAAGTAACCGAGTTGCTCGGTGCTCATGGATACATCTTGTTCAATGTTATGAGAGGCTGCAGCTTACGAAATTTATGGTTTACTCATCAAAATTTTCAAGATATATATTCCAAGCTCACATGAAAGTACATCTGTATCTCGGGCAATATTGGAACCATGACAAACCATACACATTCACAGTGAAAATTAATTTACAAAGAGTTCTGGAACATCCCGTCCAATAATTAAATGGAATCACACAATATTTTCACAGTCAAAGGTATCGAGTCGTCATTGATGAAATCGGAATCAGAGATGATAGCACTAATTTCCTGTCTCGAGGACTGTTGGCAACTGGTCTCTTGCGGTTAAACCTTCTACGCCTGCATCATATGCACCGAGAATACTACGAGTAATTTGATTGTAAGAGGGTGGATGCTTGGGCGGATAGGTGATGTGGTGCGGAGATTGAGATGTTCGTTGTGTTATTGGTGTGTTACTTATCTGCGAATGATGAGGTTGAAGCTGTCCCACACAATCACTCTGTGAACTGCGTGATAATTGATTCGGTATGAGACGCCGCTGTTGACAGAAACTTGGTTCTCTCTTTGTGAGTGCATTCGGTTGAGGCTGACTCTGTAGTGGGAGTGACTGCATTTGATAGTGATCTTGACTTGGGGATCCCGCAATGTTACATGATAGAGCCAACTGATAATCTGATTCGTTCAAGTTTCGGGTTGACGAATCATAATTCTGGTTTGTAAATTCCGTCAAATCTGAAGGAGTAACAGAGACTGCTTCAGAGTGCAGTGAAGCGTCATCGGAATAACGGGTCCGCCTACTTTCAGACGAAGCCGAATGAAGTCTTGCGCTCAATTCTTGTCGCTGTCTGTCAATCCTAGCTTGGATAATTTTTTTGACTTCTGAATCGCTCTTCATTCCCGAGGATCGACTTGCCGTGCTAATAGACCGGGCCCCCCCCACCACTGAGAGATCACTACTGTTATTTACTGACGGTTTTGAATACGTTGCTTGCGCACCCAAATCAGAAATATGAGGCAATTCAAAAAAGCATTTCCCATCGATCATCAAGTTGTATTGTTTCCACCTGAAAGTTAAGAGCACCATGTATTAGACGGAGCAATATCCTTGGGTATGAAACAATGATCTTCAATCTCACCGTGAATCGCGTTTCTCAAAAGGACTAGTTGATGGCTTGTAAGAATAACACATAAGCTCGTAATGATGGTCGGATATGTCCCATGAGGCTTCCAAAATATCCGCACGTCGGCTTTCATTTGCTCGTTTCCCCGCGGAGTACGATACCTCCCTACCATCCATTGTTATTAATCGTTTGCTCCCAGTAATGGACCACGTAATGCAAAGGTGGTGCTCAACTCCCCGGCAATCATGTCCAACATTTCCTTTCGACAATGCACCTTCGTTGGCAAATCCAAAACGGAAGTGAATGTGTCTCTTCGAGGCAGAAATCTGTTTGCCAAGATTTTCTATACGAAACTCTATCTGATACGGCAGTGTTACTCGCCCCACCCCGCAAAATGGCTTGGCAGAATCAAAGCGCTGCACATACATATTCGATACTTGATTGGCGCGTCGATTGCTCATCCCGCATTGCGAAAGGCCCACGGGACTGATATCGCTATCTTTTTCACATAATGCGCTTCCTCGAACCTTATTGCTTATCCGACCTCTCCATGAATTGAGTAAGGAAGTGCTTGAACTTCCACTGTTATGGATACTTCCGCAGAGTGCTTGGTTAGAATCATATAATGTCTTCCCTGCGACGTTGTAGCTACCATTCGAGGAGCCACAGAGAGTACCACTTTTTTCAGAGAATATTCTGCTGCCATAAAGGGCTTGGTCAGAGTCAAACAATGCTTCTGCACGACTGTAGCTACCTTTCGTGGAGCCACCTGAAGAACTATATTTTCTAGAAAAAACTCCTTTACTACCATGAAAAGCATGGTCAGATCCACCCAGTTCATTGCCCCCACTGTTGTAGCTAGCTTGAAAGAGTTCCCCGAATGCTGCGGGTATTCCGCATCGACTAGTTTTCCAACCCAGATCCTTCCCATCAAGCTGATTCTGTAAATCTTCTGTGTACAGCGAGCTGATACCGGATTTAATTGATGAGTGTTCCGAGTAGTCAAGCGATGTTGAACTAGTACGTCTTCTGTCACCGCGTGGCACGTCTTCCCGGGAATGATGTCGAGGGTTATGGCCATCATGATTCGACATAGTTTGGGTGGGGGGCGATGAGCTACAAGCTTATGCTAGTGGCGAGTAGACCTTGCTGCGATGAATCCGTTGTTACATCAAAAATGAAGATGAGGATCATCTGTTTTATCGTCTGATATTGTGAACTCTCGGGTGGGAGGGCAGCGTGGCTTACTACTCGCACGCTGAGGTAAGGTAATACTTGACGGTCCGGGCGGGGTCATGGTCACGGTCACGCGAGTCCTTCGATTTGGCGAAGACTTTAATTCGGTCATCAGTCATCATCTTCTATCTACGTACAAAAAAAGTCTGATGAGTGCAGCAGAGCAAGAGTGCCGACTGCAACAGAAAACGAATAAGTACGATACTAAAACAACCTCATCAGAAGACAGAAGACACCTACCGACCAATGTGTGAGTTCGATTTCAAACTTAATAAGGACATTAATTTAGGTAATTGCATTATTTTTCATCTCTAAATCAATCAATTTTTTGAGCTATCAATCCAGCACCATCGGATTTATTTGTTTTTCCCGTCACATATGTCTCTGGCAAAAACAACTCTCAAATACTGCCAACATAGCCACAATTCAACTGCAGCCGATAGAATTCTTCCCATGTAAGCAATTGCAATCAGTATCGATACTATTTGTTCCGACAACAGCAGAGTTGGCCACGTTTCATTGTTGTTTCTTGTTGATGCAATTGATGCAAGCCAGGCATACGAGCCAAGCGGTGCGACGAACAATCCGTAAATGGAAAGTACTCCGAATGGTGATCGGAAATTGTTGTTGAATACTGCCTGCACCCAGAACGGAGGATGTGATGTTTCGTTGCCTTTTCGTTTGACATCCTTCCAATGATGGCCTTCCTCCTCTCTCCTCGCCTGATTGCATTGAGAACAAACCATGGTTGTCCATTCGAGACATATGATTGCAGTCCATAAACAGATGGCATTCGCACTACTGCTTGCACCATCATTATTTCTCTCCAAAGCCACGAGTATCATGCAGGATATCCAAACCACAGTGCGCAAAATGTTATCAGCAATGATATCCAAAAGTATTCCAAACTGAGAGCATTGATTGAATTTCCGAGCGGCAATACCGTCAATCAAATCCAGTACGGCCGCGACAATCCATGTATTCAATGCCTTGTTGTACTGCAACTGAAGTGAACGCTTCATTCCAAGAAAGGCAAGTAGTATGCGAAGGTATCCAAGTAGGTTCGGAACGTAGAAAATAACGGGCCAATTGGATAGATTCCTCCCAGTAATTGAGCTGTCATCTTGCCTCACAGGTTGATTTGATCGAGGGGTGTGCGGTGGGCCAATGTTGGAGACGTATTCGTCCTGACGCAATTCCAAAGAATCGTCGGCGACTAACGCACCGTCGCGACCACCGGCTGTTCCCTCCCGCCCGTGAAACCAAAACCGCCGGGAGGTTCTGGCTGCTGACATTCCGCCCCTCGATCGCTCACCAATGATCCGGCTTGGGACGAATAATGGAATAGCAACCGCTCCTCCCTCGTCAATTAGTATTCCCTCTTAGGCAGGCCCGCCCGGACAAAAATGGCGGGAGACAAAGATCCGGAGGCGCAAACGAAACACCATCGAGGTCAACCACCAAAACCCCCCCACCGACCCCCCTCCCACTCTTGTTCCTCATCATGTCGTCGTTGCCAAGACCATCCATTGCCGCAATTAAATCCAATCTGAGCAGCGCCATCTCAGCGAAAGACCCGTTTGCAACAGCCTCCGCCGTTGACGTTGACTTGCCCTCATTGGTGAAATCTGCAAGTGACGCAGCTGTGGCTTCGCAACAATCACCACCACCATCGCAACCTCACGCGGAATACCTCAAAGTTGATGGTATAGATTGGTCAAATATCTTAAATCCGCTGCTGGATGCTCACTTGGCTATCCAATCGGTACGTTTGTCATTTCTTTTGTTTGTAGATGGCGTGCGCTGTTGGCCGTTGGTTCCTGTTGGCAGTGATATTCACTCTTGCTCTCTCTCTCACGCACACTCGAAACACACCACCTTCCAGAATGATCCATCTCAAACATACGAAGCCCAATCCTCTCTTCACTCGGCACTCAATCACGCTCTGGGATCCTCGAGGGGAAATTGGCTCATCCCGGCGTTGCACGTGGTCTGTCGTAATACCCATCGAGCGGCGACGCTGGCCGACGACCACGACGAACGAGGCGCCGCGGGGACCAAGAACGATCACGCGCGATTACAAAATGCCGTGACGTTACTGCAGGCCAGTTATAGCAAGACTTTGAATGATCGCGTCGAGCTTCGGGTCAGTATATAGTAGATACTCTAGTGCCGTTGTTGTTCCAATCCTCCTGGTGCTCTCTCGCTCCTCCATGTCAATTAGTATAATATTGCTGCTGACATAAAATGATGTCGTTCCCTCTCTGTCGCAGCCCAACGAACCGTACGGCGAAGAAGGATCGAAGAAAGTTGGCGTGCTCTACATAGTTAACCAACTCTTCAGCATGTACTTCAAACTCAATACCCTGCGGCTGTGCAAAAATTTACTGAAGTGAGCGTGTCTCTCTCTTTGATTGTGCATTCATGCTCGATGATAAAAAACAATACTCGTAAATCTCAATCCATTCCATGAATAATACGTGTACGCACCATCAGACCAGTGGAAAGTCGAGGCATACACGAGAGCGGGACCCAAGGGGAGATGGTCACGTATCGATATTACGTCGGCCGACTCAACATGTTCGAGGACCAATACGATTTGGCGGAAAAGAATTTTGATTACGCACTTCGACATTGTCATCGTTCGGCGGTGGCAAACAAGAAGCGCATATTGAATTATTTGGTACCGGTGAAATTGCTTAGGGGAAGATTGCCTACTAGTAAATGTAAGACGCGTGAGAACCTTTTTGTCGTCATGCTTGACCGGTTGTTTGTCGCGTTGCCTTCTGATGCTTCATTCGGTGTTTCTCTTTCCAGTGCTTACGAAATATTCACTGCATGAATTTGTTCCATTGTCGAATGGAATGAGAACGGGTAATTTAATGGAGTTCAGTGATGGGCTAATGAAGAATCAAGATCTCTTCATCAGGTAGGACTAGAGTGTGTGAAATTGTTAGTTATCCATGTCTTTGACTGCCTGATGGAATAATGCCTCACTAATTTCATACGCCAGGCGCGGCAACTATTTGCTACTTGAAAAATGCAAAATGATATGCTACCGCAATCTTTTCAAGCGAGTGTACAAAATAGTCGGGAAAGAGCAAATCAAATTAGATTGCATTGCACAGAGCTTCAAATGGCTTGGTATGCCCATCGATTTGGACGAGGTGGAGTGCATATTGGCAAATTTGATATTCAAGCAGTACATTCGTGGGTATCTTTCGCATGAAAAGAGAATTTTGGTGTTGAGTAAGAAAGATCCATTCCCCACGTCGAAGGTGATCAAATGATGAGTGGGAATGCATGCGATTGATTTGTAGTAATTATAATTATTCCCTGCTTCTTATCATTCATAGTAACCTAAATCGTGTTTAGATTGAAGACTCATCGTAAAGGGTTAAAAGGGACATCTGGCAAATTATTGAAGGTGATATCAAACCGGGTTGTTCAAACAGAGATGATGGAAACTGTGATATTGTATCGTATGAAAACAACCTGCAGGAATCTTTCAGGGACTTGGGCGCGCCAAAAATCAAATCGTCTGACACCTACCCGTTCGCAGTGTTGTTGTTGTCCGGTCCACTCCGTCCGCTCAACACACCCTAGTACAAAAAGTTTCAACTCAATGATCTCTATCAACATCGATCAACAACGTTCCTTTCACCTTAAGCAAACTGCTGAAAAATGAGCTCTGCTTTCACCCTAGCGAGACGTCTTGTGAGCATCAAGGTATGTGCGGTTTCGCTGTTTGTTTTTGTCGTCGGGGATGATAACGCGTAGGTAGGGGTGGCATGGGTGATGCCGAGACGACAGTGTGCGTGCAAGTTGCACTGCCCTGCTATTCAATCTCGCTGATGTGCGATTCGCTCGCAACATTCGCTCTCTTTTTCTCTTCGTTACAATGCCACCACATCAGGCGCGTGCAAGCGATGTATCTCTTTTTGCATCGACTGCCAAGCGCGCATTATCCACTCAACCTTTCGTTCAAGGACAACAGCGATCTGGACGCAATACTTCGGACTCTTTCACTATTGCCGCGATGGCCGCTGCCGTTCTTGCTGCCACATCGAGCATAGGGGGGGGTATTGTCAATTGCGAAAGGGAGGGGGTAGTACGGGATCCCAAGACTCCCTATGGCCTTCATGCCGAGAATGTGTTAAAGATGGAGCTGAAACGTAGGATGACAGAGATTCAGATGCAGGGCGAGGAGGCGCCGCCAGTGAAGGTATTGGAGCCGCTGGACGAGGATATGCCATCCGAGCCCGAAACATTTGGGGCGGAGCAGGAAGAGGATGCTGCACCGGCATCCATCAACGCGACAAGTCCAGCACCCACCGATCCAATGGCCGAACCGAGCACTCACATGACCCCCGAGGAACAACGCCTTGAGGCTGCTACCCTCAAAGCCAAAAAACATGGAGGTGGCCTCAAGCTCTTTAGCGGAAATGGTAATATGAGCCTATCCTTGGAAATTGCAAAGTTGCTGGGAGTTAACCTTGGCAGAGCCACCGTTAGCAGCTTCGCTGACGGTGAAATCAATGTTATGATTCACGAAAATGTCCGTGGGAAGGATGTTTACATTATCCAGCCTACGTGTACTCCCGTGAACAACAATCTAATGGAATTGCTTCTCATGGTGTCATGTCTGAATAGGGCATCTGCGCGTCGTGTCACCGTCGTCATTCCCTACTATGGATACGCAAGACAAGATCGGAAAATGGCCGCGAGGGTGCCCATTTCGGCTGCCGATGTCGCGCGCCTGCTAGAGTCGATGGGTGTGGATCGTGTGATTGCGGTCGATTTGCATTGTGGTCAGATTCAGGGTTTCTTTGGACCGCGTGTTCCCGTGGATAATCTGGAGGGAGGCATAGTGGGTGTGGATCATTTTGGGGGGAAGGATTTGCACAATCCCGTGATTGTTAGTCCAGATGCCGGGGGTGTTTACCGTGCGAAGAAGTTCAAGGAACTCCTCGCTTATAAGTACGGCTGGGAGGATATCGGTATCGCCATGATCATTAAACAGCGTGCACGTGCCGGATCGGTCGATCAGATGGATCTTGTAGGTGACGTGAAAGACTGCGATTGCATCATCGTCGATGATATGATTGATACGGCTGGTACACTGTGCAAAGCTGCCGACGTTCTCAAGGCTCAGGGGGCACGTCGTGTGTTTGCTTTTGCGTCGCATGGTTTGTTGTCAGGACCGGGAAATGACAGAATTGCTAATTCAAATCTGGAGGAGTGTGTCATTTTGAATACTATCCCGAGTACTCCACAGAGACTTGCGAATGAGAAACTGGTAGAGCTCAGTGTGGCACCGTTGCTTGCACAGACCATTTTCAACATCCATGCCAAGCGAAGTATTTCTGCTCTCTTCAAGTAGTAGGTGTGTGAGGGTTGACATGAAATCAGTCAAGGGGTACGTGCGAGGAGATCACATCATCGAAGAATTTGGTAACTAACACCAGACAATAAAGTGCGGATATTTCATTGTAACACTTCATTATCGTATAGAGAGGCGCACACAATCGTTCCTCCTCGATCACACTATCACTCCAACCTGTTATCATCATCTCTTCATTCACCCAGTACAGTCTTATTTTAGCATCTGGAAACGTATTCTGTTGTTAGGGATCCAACACAGATCGCACGAACCACCGAACACGCCCGCCGCGGCGTTACCATTACTACAACAACATCTCCAGAGGAGGTAGTACCATGATGTGCCAATGGTGTCTTTGATCGGAGCAGGATTTACATTCACATGCGAGCAAGAGTCTCATTTTCTCAAGGTCTTCTTACGTTGCCTGAAATATGCCATAACCTTTTCTCGTGATGCGTCCTTTGTCAAGAGAATGAGACCAGATTTGGAGCTGTGGAAGATGCGTTTATGCTGACTCACGAAATACTCCAAACATGAATCGGCTACTGCCCTTCGCTGTAGCCCCTGTCTTGCATTGTAATATTCATCAACTCTTGAAGAGAGATATGTAACCCAGTATTTGTGCTTCTTCTTAGCCTGCAGAACAATATCGTTCTCATTACATGGGTTGGTGTCATTCTCGCCCGCTTGGTTTGCCTTGCGCTTTTCTCGGATTGCTCGAGATTGTATTTTTTTCTGAATACGGATTTCTGGGTCTAGTCTTCTTTCTCGATCGTAAATCCGACTTTTTTCTCTTGATTCTTCTGTCCTGCTATTGCTCCTCTTCAAATTTAATGCCATGATCTCATCAGGAGTCATACTCTCCTTCTTCGCCTTCCTCCTTGCTCGTCTCTTTTCACGGAACGCCTCGAGCTCGTCGGTAGTCATGCTCTCCATCTTCCTTTTCCACATTGCTCGCTCCTTTTCACGGAACGCCTCGAGCTCGTCGGTAGTCATGCTCTCCATCTTCGCCTTCCTCTTCGCCTTCCTCCCCTCCTTGGCTGCCTCCTTCCTCTTTATTCTTGAACCTTTCGTTTCAAGCATCGTTTCTTCGTCAATCTCCACAACAAACCTTAACCGATGATCATTAATGCACGCATTTAGAATCATACCTGTGCTGATGTTGAAATGGTTCGTCAGAAAAGCATCCATATTCTTGACGAAATTTGTAACATCTCTCTGCTGCATTGCATATGGCCAAGTTGATGATCTTTGGCGTGAAACGAGCATGCACATGTGGTAGCCAATAGAGAACACATTTTCTTCGATCATAATATGTTGTTCAACTAACTTGTCCCCAATCTTTTCAGTGGATCCACCTCCAAAATTCAGAAACAACAGCTTGCCCTTGATTGTTTGGATGAATTGCGCAAATAACTTTATATGATTCACAACATTAGCACATTCTGCGTCATCACAGTTCTTGCAGTTTGTTCTATTCTCAGCTAGAATGCATTTTGGACGGACATTGCATAGAAGAGATGAATCCTTGGGTAAAAATCTATTCACAACTTTGTATGCCATCACTGATGCGCACCGGTCTTTTAGTCCTTCACCTGTGCTAAGATCAACATCACCAATTTTTGTATTACCCTTCCTTTCCTTTGACACTGGACACTTGCCCTGTTTGAATGACAAAAGTCTGGCCCAGTTTCATTTTCTGAATATGAGGAATGAACACCGCTCCCATGTTATAGATTGGTTGTGAATAAATTGAAATGAAATGTTCCTTGATTGACAGAAGATCGTCTGAATCATCAGAAATGCTGGCATTATCTAGATGAGTCGTAGATGTATTATCGTTAACAGAGACATCATCGTCGGAGAATGATAACTCGTCTTCGTCGACAGAGACATCATCGTCGGAGAATGTCGACTCGTCTTCGTCGACAGAGACATCATCGTCGATCGATGTTACATTCAATCCAGAGACTCTAGCGGTGGCGGGTCGCTTGCGGTCCTCGTCGGTATCCAATGACACCTTTCTAGACTTTGACTGCAACCTCTTTTTGTCATTGACGATGGCGGAGTCGCCCGGCGTAATCTTGGATGCCGTAGTCGACTGATTCATTTGACGAAGACAGTGTGTGCCGACAACTCGCAAGCTAGATCCAGTCGCCCGCTTGTTGGTTTGAAGCCGGGAGAGAGGGGACAT
>JALLBB010000905.1:0-10499 GCA_036939735.1 Discostella stelligera
AAGAGTTCATTGATGAAGCACTCTCCATAGCCATGCATGCTATGAGAGCTGGCGTTCACACTACGCTAGGCAGCAGCCCAGGTAGCCTCGTATTCAATAGGGACATGTTCCTCAATGTGCCACTCATTGCTGACTGGCAGGCAATTACGAAGAAAAGAGAACACCTAATAAATGAAAATCTTATGCGCGAAAACAACCGCCGTCGAACATACGACTATAAACCAAATCAATTAGTGTTAAAGAAAAACTCAAATCCAAGAAAATTAGGCGAACGGACCAGTGGTCCCTACAACATCAAACAAGTCCACACAAATGGAACCATAACAATTGAGTTGAATAACGACGCATCGGAACGAATTAACATTCGACGGGTCATTCCCTACAAATCATGATTCCGCCAACTTTCCCGGCGATGTGACATACCCACTCAGACCAGGGGATAGTCAGAAAGGTTTTTCAGAGCTTTCCTTTCAACCAACCCAAACGGAGGACTAGGAGTAAAATACCAGAGGTATCTCTTAGTGGGGAAGAGTGCAGTGCCCATCATGGTGTATGCGTAGGGATATACGGCACCCACGCACAATGATGGCCTCTTGCACGCTACGGCTTCCACGTGTAGTTGCCACGTGTAGCAGGAGCTGTAGTAAAACTACCACTCTACGTAGCTACTGGCCAGGGCTCGTATGGAGTACGTATCTAAGAGGGTACCGTAGATTCGGACCCTTCTCGACATCAGAAAGATATTTCACTGTCGTGCCGCGAGTGTCGTTTCATCAAAAGTAGATCTTTTATAAACATAATTTTTACATTATCAATTCATCAACATCTTCCAATTCTATCGAATTAATTGCGTAACTCCCGCAGGGTAACGCAAGGAGACAATCCACACCATCCAAGCCACCACTCCACTGCTGCCTCCGGTGAAGTGATCAGCCTCGTGTCATCATCCTAGCTGACTGCTCTTTCATCCATGCCTCCGATGATTCTGCGGAACTGATTGCCCAGTCTCGGTGCAAGATGGGCCTATCCTGTCATCTAGAGCAGCCTCAGTCGCGAGTTCCACCCAATCCATCTTGTGACGGCTTGATGGGCTACACCAAATGGTTCCGTCAACAACAAATAGAGAAGTATGACAATAATGAGCCCATGGACTGCTCTGACTGCTCAATTCTACAATGGAAGGAGAGACTTGTACATTATCGTCCGACAGGGAATCGGCCTTGAAGCCAAATTATTAATGTGGACATTATCCACCTTGTTACATTTCTTTTTGTGTACCCTGATGCCACAGCTGACAAGGTCAGCATATTTTTCTACAACCAAGGTGAGCAATTGCACTCTCAGCAGGTAATCTCAAAGCGGCTAAAAGAGCTTGGAATTACCAGAAAGAAGGCATCAACCAAAGCCTATCAAGGATGTGCAGCATAGGAAGTGAACCTTTTGGAATTGTCCTCCTCACCTTGGCGTAGTTTGAGTGCCAAGGAGAAAATTCATTGATGTTGATGAATTTGGCATTGCACTTGATAAGTGTAGCAGTTTTGGTAGGGCCTTGAAGGTTTATCATGTTTGGAAAGACAGCCATTACACTCGGGGTGTGAAATTGACAGTTCTTGTTGGAATTGAGCCTGTGACAATAAAAGTCAACAAATATTTTTGTTAGTAAAATTGTTAGTCAAAAATCACTATCACTAGTCAACATAAACAAATTCATCCTCATCCTCCTCATCATTGACAGTAATAATGGTTTTTGTCCTCTTCTGCACTGTCCCCATCATAATTGTCTTCTTCATCAATGTCAATACTACTATCCAGCATATCATCATAAATATCATCTGTTTCATCAAAGGCTATATCCATTTGTTATGCACCTGTAACCAACTTATTCCATAATGATGGTAATAGAACCTGCTCACAGTCTTCATAATCAACTCATTGCCCTGCAAACTATATACTGGGTCTCAATGCATTCTAACAACGTTAGCCTTTTCATCCGGTATCTCCATTTCTTGTCCCTGACACCACCTTTCACCTCCCTCATCATCTTCACTTGGTTCATTAACCTCAAACTTGTATAGAACATCCAAACGTTGTCCAACAAAATTTTCCAGCGGTGGCTTCTTAAATGGTTGACTTTTCTGATTAATGCTGCCCTCACCATGATTTTTATTCCTATGATGATGTAGTTGTCATGCCTGTTGCAACAACTCATTCTCTCTTGTCCTTTGCTTCATGTCCAAAACCTTTACATGTTCTCTCGGAGTTCCCAATAATGATTCAGGTCATCTTGGAGCAACTAATACTGGCCTGTCTGGAATTATTTTTGTTTTTTCTCTTAACAGAATAGTATTTTTTACATGAGAAGCAAGCTCTTCGACTGTGTACTTCTTTCCATTTTTTGACCAAGGATGTTTACACCAATCCCTGCCGAATCCCTTCACTCGAATCATTATGTTTGTCTTTACAGCTTCATACTTTGCTTTAGCAGTTGATAGCTGCTCAAGTGTATGATCAACAATTTCAGGATTGTTTCTCCAAAATCTGTCTGTATAATACATTGAATCTCATCTGCAGCAACTGCTACTTTAACAACACTACAGAGAGCAACAACTTCAAAATGGTAGAAGAGGATATAGTGGTAGATGTTGCATCACCTTATAGTAGTTCAGCCAAAAGTCCAGGCTCTAATATTGCCCCAGCAGGAGGAGGAATCAATCGACATTATCTGTGATCATACCACCACCAATGACAAAGATGAACCTCATATTGGAACAGAAGAGAAGGATTAAGAGGATGATGGTTATAACTATTACTTCTCCCTCCCTTCAAAGTCCTTGTAAGAGACTGTTGACTATTTTATTGCCACCATGGGAGAAATGGAAGTGGAGGATGAAGAGGATGTCATCTTTGGAGTCGCTGATGAAGAAACAATTGCAACAGAGATTGAGGCTGTGGTTCATGATTTACAGGCATCTAATGTAACCAAGGATATGGTGGTGCAAGCTTTCACCAATGAAGAGGTGGTCTTTGTTGCGAAAGAAGCTGTGATGGCTCCCAATCATTCTTCTCCAGCTGCCTCTTTGCTGGGTTCTATTTGGGTAACTGTCCTAAAGCATGGCTTGGTTCTATGATCTGCTAGGCTCTAAATGCAGCGATAGTGGATTATTTTATTTTGGTGTGGAGATTGATTGGAAATCATTTCAATCTCCATACTGCATTCATTCAATGAAATCCAGTTGGGGACAACAGAAGATAATGAGCCCAAAGTTCTTTTGATGCATTTACTGATAGTGAACTGTGATAATTACTGTCCCCTATCCTATGATAATTACTGTCCCCTATCACTCAGTGTCTACCTAAACATCTGCAAGATGCATTGGAAACTTTTGTGAATGCCTTTCTTGCAAAGGTTTGTACACAACAACCAACTCTAGATGGAAATGATGTTACTAGAACTTGGCAATTGTATTGCATAGTGGGAGAGAGGTAAGATTGATTACGCAATAAAATATCATGAAATCAAGCTAAATACTTATTGACCCCCTCTGGTAAGTTTAGATCAGTGAAGGTGTTGATTCCTTGTGAATCAATGTTTTTTTCTAATTTTCTGCTTGAGGAATCCGATCCACCATCTTTGGATCGCCCCCCTTTTGTTCTCAGTCTCCATCGACGAGAACTTAAAAAGTTATTGCTCAACTATTATTCACTGACATTTTTCAATCCTTCATGAGTGAGTTAGTATTGAAGACCACCCCATAGACAACCTACAAAATGTTTGTGTTCAGTAAGTACATCTATTTTATTGATCAGCAGCCTCATCTCAAAAAATGGCTGTTTCAGGCGGTCGATATGCAGCTTCTGTTCAGTTGTTGTGCAGTTGTTGCGGCGATGTGCTTAAGAGGGAGAAATCAGGTCCCTATCCACAGCATTGCATCGCACCATCATGCTCACAACATGTCGAGCAAAACTATTTCGGCATCAATCGCGAGTGCCATTTCACTGAAAGTACTAGATGAAATGGCAGTGGTAGCCGAGGAGAGTTGATCGCAATAAGGACTCCCATTATGAAACATTGTTGTTTCCACAAATTTCAGTTGCCGCAGCAAAACTAATGCTTTGGCTTGTTTCGAAGATGATAGAAATTGCTCAATTTTCGCCTATGATTTGAGAAGGTTCATCACACGCAGTCAGATAAACGGCAGATTAATCCACGAGCACACATGATTATGACGCAAATCTTACCTTCAATCGTGGAAAGTAGTCTATTCGTGGTTTGCCACTCCTTGCTCGTTTGGATGCCGGTTGTGCCATGAACTGATCTGTTACCGGTCGTCGTTTGCAAGAGTTTTCGGAGGCGCTGCTAACATCTGGTGATGATGAATGGTTACTAGCGTGGCTACTCTGTCCCATCATCACTTCATGCAATCCTCTGTACGAAATTTTGCGTTGTAAGGCGGATAGTTGTTTCAGCGGCATACTGTGCAGATCGGATGGATTCGTCATTGCGGCAGAACCTGAACTATGGTGTCTTAAACCACCTCCTGGCTCAGGTGGGGCATCGTGAGCACCTGCATTGTCTTCATCGTCGACATGAGCGGGGGAATAAAAGTAGCCGTGCAGCTGCAACAAATCAGCATGCACGTACGGCAATTGAGTCATCTCATGTAATGATCGAAAGTGCAATCGCAACCACTCCATGTTCCGTTTCTTAGTGGGACGGTCCTTCTCAGTATTTTCCAGGCACAAGCTATCGGTGAAATTATGTGCAGTAGTAACATCTAACCTGGCATTGATTGTGTTGCAATCATCACTTTGGTCTGAGCCTGTTTCAACAACTACATCCTCGAGACAGGGCACTCGTAGCGTCCCGGATGAGGTCTTTTCCAACATGACGGCATCTGATGACACCATTGGCGATGAATCTGTAATTGATCTTTGTGCCTCCTCGGTTAGCAGCAACGCACCTCCAGCATCTCCAAGGGCCTCGAAGGCACTCTTAGCAGCTGCCACAACTGTGGCAGGGTCCGAGGGACCTGTTTTGGGCACTGCTATTTCTGCGGCGGGCTTGTCTTGGTCAGAAGTCTCCGGACCCGTGCCTGCGGTTGACATGGATTGCGTGCTAGCATTTCTTGACATCATAGATACATCCTCTTGGTGTCGGTAACGATCCCACATTAACCTTATGAATTTCAGTACCTGCTCATTGGACCATGTTTCCATGGCTCCAGGCAGTCCTAACGTGACTGCGATGGCTGCATAATCGTATGCGGCCGTAATATGCTCGATCAGTGAGGATCGAGCAGTAAACAAAGTAAAACTACACACAACAACAACGTACCACCGAGTGGAAATCCAGACATCACTCGCAATGCCAGGTTACTGTTTGAGACAATCCCAGCGGCAATATGCCGTTGTGCAGCATAGGTCAACGAGCAGTGATCGACGTACAGCTTGCGGATTGTCTTGTTGTAAGCCATTGCATAGGACACTGCCTTGGAAGCATTCGTATCTAGCACATTCCCCGACAAGGTTAAAGTTAACAGCGATCGATTCTCGGCCAAACTCTTCATCAGTGCCTTAATCCCAACGATCGTCAAACGATTGAATCCCAAGTCAAGTACCTCTAAATCCACAGAAGTCATTACTACCGCTGCTAGCTGCGCTCCTCTGTCCCGTATCTGGTTATTGTCCAATTTGATCTCGCGCAATGTTTTTGAACCCCAGATCGCATTCATGAGAGTCTCAACTCCAACACACGTAACTTTATTGAATGACAACCGTAATATTTCCAGTGGAAGCTCTCGATTGCGTGACAAAGACTGAGAGAAAAGCGACAAATCTTGGTCGCTCAGACCATTGTCTGAGAGGCAGATGACGCGTAAAGTTAAGTTTGTCAACAGCATGTTGGACACCGAGAGACAGCCCACAGACCCCATGTGTGTCCCGCCCAAATATAACTCTTCCATGCATCGGAAGCCATGAAGGCGTGAGAAGTCATCTGGTGGTTCCACTACGTCGTTGTTGTTACATTCAACAGTATTGTCCTTGTCGTCATCATTGAATCCAGATATTTCTGAAATTCCATTTCCGTTCTCATTCGTAGTCGTACATCCATTTTGTTCCTCATCGACCATCATTGTCATATTGGTCTCTACACCTTCCTCAGCACCATTGATCAATTCCTTGTTGTCCGTATTCATCCTCCTTCGTCTACACCTTCTCCTTCTCTCCTCAATAATATCTCGCCCTCCCCCTTCTTGCAACGCCATCATATTCTCCCTATCCTGACGCGCCATTTGCACCATAATATCGAACTCTGCCATTGAACGCATCAATCCTCTAACCCCACTTGGTCCGATGCGATTGGCCGTGAGATGCAACGAAGTCAGGCCACATCCATCCGCAAGGACATTGGCAAGTGCCAACGCGCCAGATTCACTCACGGCATTTCCGCTAAGGTAGAGAGTGGAGAGGGTGGGATTGTGCGATACGGCCTGGACGGCAAGGGAGGCACACCCCTCGTCACTAATGTTGTTGAATCCCAAGTCGAGAATGGAGAGGGAGGGGTGATGATGGTGCTGACTATGGTCATCACCGTCTTTCTTCTCATCAAACACCATCGTCGTGGAATCTTTCCCACTTTTACTGTCGTCCTCGCCAGTACTACTGCAAGCGCACTCTAAATCCACATCATTATTGTTACCGGATCCGCCACTGCCGTTATCGCTACTGCCACCAACACCACCATACTGAATGGCCGATGCTATAAGATTGGCCCCTATATTTCCCAAATTGTTATACCCGAGTTTCAACACACTCAATTGGGGATTGGATAGTATCGCGGAGTGGATCAAATGTGCGTCAGCATGACCCAAATTTCTTTGGGAGAAGTTGATCTGAGTGTTGCGTGCGTGGTGATGGAAGTTGTCGGTAAAGGTGCGAAGCAGAGGGAAGGGGGGGGATGGATGATGAAAGAGAATAGTAAGGAACGCACATAGTTTAGTGAATTGAAATGGGAGAGAAGGCGACAGCATCCCCCCCCTCAATTAACACTATGTACTTTACACTCACCATGACCAAAGACCCCTTTCCTAATATGTAGGCGATTCGTTCCAACGAATGCCCCCGTGCTGCTGGTGAACATGTCGACCACGATCTTAGTAACATTGTCGATCGTTGTTGTTGTTGTTGTTGTTGTTGTTGTTGTTGTTGTTGTTGTTGTTGTTGTTGTTGTTGTTGTTGTTGTTGTGGTGGTGGTGGTGGTGGTGGTGGTGGTAGTTCTTGATGTTGTGTGTGAAGTTGTTGTCTTTGTAAAACGCAATCATGGCTATCATGATTTTGATCGTTATCAGAATAAGGATCATCCATGGTAGGTTGTTGTTGTTGCTGGTGGTGTTCTCCTGATTGTGTTCCATAAAGCGGTTCGTGTATTCGGCAGGAAGACGGGATAAAATTTTGTGTCATAGTCAACATTGTTGATTCATTTGTTGCGGTGGTGGCGGCGGTGTTACTGGTTGTGTAAGTAGTCTTGCTATGGGAGGGAAGTTGTTGAGTAAGCATGCAGGCTGGATCATTTAGAACATTAGTTATGTCATTCTGATGATGCTGAGGCTGATTCTCGATTGCATCTTTTGGATGTGGTGGACACGGTGGATGAAGATCGGCCCCAGAACCCCGAGCACCAGCAATTGCAGAGGCAGTTGCAGAACCAGACGGAGAATGCACCGCCAAGTATGTCATGGACTCATGAATTCCGCCTTTTACTACATCTGCATAGGTTGTTATTGTTTGATGCTCATTCTGCTGCAGTGGCGGTAGTTGTTTCTTCATCATTGCCATCTCTCCATAAATCATGATTGCGGATTCCAAATCATCTTTGATAGTATCGGTTCCTTCCCCTTCTTTACCGCCACTACCGCTGCAATTTTGATGTGAATTTGCCGAGGAGGGGTGGTGGGTGAAGGCACTATTAGCATTACCCCCATTGTTGAGAATGTTACCACCTCGAATTGTGTTCTGGTATCTGCCTCCTTCATGTGGAATTTCACGATCGCCATTCTGATGCAGCTGCCGCTGTTGCTTCTGATGGCGATCATCCCCGCCCACCCCTCCTCCATCATCGCCGTCGCCCTCCGTAGCCCCTTCCATTGGCTTCGGAGGATGCAGATGCAAATGCAAACGCAATTGCGATGATGCCAACGAGGTCTTCAACGACGACGACGACGACGCTAATGATGATAATTCGTCTCGTTGATTTTCGAAGCTCATTCGATTATTATTCGGCTTATTCTTGTATATCACCGGGCAGCATTGCTGCATGATGTGAAGAAAAATAATGACATGAAGAAAAAGATGATAATGGTGGTGGTGGGCTGCTTTTTATGCCTGGGTTGACTTTCGCCGTTGTTGACCTCGATCTTAATCTCGGTTTTACTATCTGCCATGTCTGCATGAGAATGGGATAATATTATCTTCCCGAGATAATGCCGGAGCGAGGAGGATATTCTACGTACTTTCACCTTTTCATTCTTGCTGGAGCGAGCCACAGCCATACAAAAAAAGAGGAAAAAACTCTCGAATCCCGAATCCCAGCTCCTGCCTACTACGAACTACGACTTTTCCTTTAGGGGGAAAAACTTGTTGCGCCTTTGATCGCTCAGTCCTGATGAACTTGAAGCAGATAGAAGACAAAAGGGATGCAAGAAAGGTACTACATAAGGCACCTTCAGCTACGAGTAGCAGTAATCTGTAGATAGGTATGCAAACAAGAAAGACAATTGGAAGTAGTCGTTTTATTTGCATAACAAATTGGACGAACGTCCTAATAACAGAATTACAGTCTCTATGCAGGGTGCTAGGGAATTGAAGAAAGAAATTTGGATGCGGGTAGCTTCCCGCCAAATTCTGGCTTAAATATCCCATGGAGTCTCGGATTTGTATCCAAAATCTCCACCGTGCATGCTGTTGCCTCCGTGTGAGGTTGACTGCTGAACACAAACGTGAAGAAAGATTTTCACGAGTAACGTCTTCTATCTGCACTATTGCCATCAAGATTGAGCAAACAGCGTGCAAAAAAAGAAAATTTAATTAAAATAGCGTGCCGACGACATCGCGGCGAGTTTTATCATTACTTATTAAAAGCTGAAGACATGATGCGAGACATGTTTACTCGCAATGGTAAGCGTCTTATTCTAAAGCCGAAGGGTGGTGCGCCAAAAAAGCAATTGGCTATGATTGACTGTGTCGATCACTCCAACGAGGACCTCCACGGCAATCAAATGTCTCCTGCCAAGAGGATGGAGCAGATTGCAAAGCTGTCGCTCTGCCTGGAGCTTCATGAGAAGCTTGCAAAGGCAAGTGACGGAGAGAAGGGAGAAGTGATCGTGCGGGCAATTGTGCTTTTTGAGCAGATTGGTCTTTGGTCTGATGACATAGATCAAAAGGGGGAAGCGTTCGTTTGCATCACGGGCAGCGGCATTTTGCAGCTGTGCATCGATGTTGCCCTCAAGGCCATCGAAGACTGGCAGTACTCCACCAGCATGGACGTCCTCAAGAGCGCGGAACGTCTGTGGACCAGGGAGTGTTATGAAGGTGCCCTGGGGGTTACAAAGGAAAACCGGGAACGTTGCGACCAGTTCATATGGCGGTACATGCCCGAGCATGATTTTCCCGAGGACATTGACTCTGACACAGCCAAGGTTATGGAAAGGTGGGAGTTGTACCTCAAGTCAAAGCAGAAGCCAACTGAGTACTTCGAACGTTTCATCGTGAAATCTGTGAGCAAAGACGTCCATGCAAAGATCATGGAAGTACGCAAGTATTCCACCAAGGTGGGGTACACGGTTCTTGAGAAGCTCGAGAGGGCGATATATGATCTTCGCCTTAAAGTTTAAGGCTGAGGATGAGTCCTCGAGCGACTCGTCTCAGGAAGAGTAACTCGTAGGAACATTTTAGGAGAAAGGGGAGGCAGGGAGTAGCCCACTCCCATAGTAGAAATTCATAAAATAATACCTGTCTTGCAACCAATTAAAATTGTAGCTGTTGACGAGCGTCTAAATGTTTTTTCTAGCGGCGCCCGCCCAATGGTGTATACGTTAAGCCTGCCCATTGGAGTGTAGGCCCAAAGGAAAATTACTTTGTTTGGTCCAGGCATTGATAAGGCATTGCCGGGTTTCAAGCAGCGCCTGCTGAAAGTGTAGACCAGAAGGACAGTCTAATGTAACATGTAAAATCAGCCCACTGATAATATGACTGAGTGAACTCTATCGAGTAACTAGAGTAGAAACTAGGATTCATAAACAAGAATCATTAGACTGTTTGAGCGGCGCCCGCTACAAGTGTAGGTCCAAAGGAAATAAACCTACCAACCATAACAGTACCTTCCATGATGAATGAATTGCATGTCATAATGAACCCACCCCTGTCGTAAGCATGGCAACAGCTACCATGTTTAAGTAGTACCTACTGTAGGTTCCATCAGCAGCACCCAAGCTCCCCATAGT
>JALLBB010000906.1:0-10995 GCA_036939735.1 Discostella stelligera
AGTATATTATTAATATTAAATATTCAATGGTTGCCTGTCTCTGTCTCTCTCCCTCTCTCTCTCCTTGCGGCGGCGGCGGCGTCTCTGTCCTCCCTCACCGCTCTCTCTCTCTCTTGTGGTGGCAGCATCTCTCTCTCCCTGCTGCAGCGGCGATGTCTCCATCTCTCTTTTCCCGCACCTCTCTCTCTCCCTGTGGCAGCAGCGTCTCTCTCCCCCTGCTACAGCAGCGACATCTCTCTCCTCCCCCACCTCTCTCTCTCCCTGTGGTGCGCGATCTCTCTCTCTCGTAAATGGTTAGAAATAGTTGATTGTTGTGTCAATGGTTAGAAATAGTTCACAAGTTAGTGAGGTGTTCACTGCTCAGTATAGCAATGCGGCCATTCACGAAAAGGTGTATAGCAGTTTTGGTTTATGTCATGCAACAATCCTTGATTCAGAGTCAAATGATAAATGATTTAAAGTGGTGGTGCGCAATAATAAAATTGAAAACAATGTTAATAGTTGTAATGATAATAGTAATGATATCATCATCAATTATTATCAATATAAGGATTAATAATATCATTCATTATTAATTTGATTTATTACAGCTCCATTTATTACAGCTCTCCATTTCTCCATCCAAAAAATTGCTCATTCATTTCCATTCGACAAATCGTTTGTTGTTCCCCTCTCTTACTCAATTTTTCACCTACACGGCTTTGACTTTGCCATCCAACAAATCACTCAACACTACCCCATCACTCGTCTCTGTGTCCAACGTCAACGTTGTCACAATAGAAGGTACTTCAACAGCTTCATTACTTACGCAAGGAAAACATTCCAAATCATGGCGCATCCATGCATTGCAAAGGGTGCTAATCTTCATCTCCTTCTCCATGTGGACAATCCACTTTGCAACATGAGTGCGGCAAGTGCTGTCCTCAAATTGTCACTCTCATTGACAGTCTTTGTCCCAATCTTGTCAACTGACTTTGTTGGATGCATGGAGAAGAACACAGGCATCTGGTCCATGTTCAAGATGAAGTTACAATGACAGAAGGGAGCATTGATGGATGGGCATGCAATGTTTTTGATGAAGTCGACGGCAGCAGAAGTAACTGTCTGAGGAGGTGCTTGAGCCTGGTGAGTACCTGCACAGATGGATAGATCCTTCTTACACATCCAGAGAGACACAGACTGCGCCCAAGCAGCTTAAGACTTGGAACAAAAGGCATCAGAACCTAACGTTTTACAAGCCTGCATAACAATCATTTTTCTTGATATGGCATGTCCATTCTCACGCAAATCTTCAACAAAGGCAAGGAGTTCCAAACGAATTTCTTCACGCTGACCTTGGCAACCAGTGTGGAGAGATTTTCTCACCTCATCATTCTTTGAAATGTGACAAAGGATCGGAAGCTGGTCAATCCAACGTGACAAGCAAGAGTTTGACAGATCAAGGTCATCTGCAATAAGATTCAATGACTGAAGATCCTCATCCATGCAAACCTGGACACTTTCCACGATCTTAATCTTTTCTTGGATAGAGAAAAAAGGCATTTTTTCTTCGCCTCCTCATCAATCACAGCCTCCCGTGACCGATTCTTTCCGCCACGATTGATCTCAAGCCTTGCCTTTTGCTTCTTCGTCAAGGTGCAAGTAGAGAACAATGACAAAATTGTTACTTCTTGACATGTCATTATGCTCATGGCGTGCTATAAATCTACAAGTGACTCTACACTAGGAACTTATAGCAAATATCATAGGCATAGGAATAGTAGAGACTGAAAAAAACTAATTCTTTTGCATTTTCTGCTAACACAACTGGAAGTGTTGCTTATACTGCGTGCTGTACGGTACTCTTCTTGACATATCCTGAAATGTGTCAAGTCACTAGTCACTTTTACTTGTGCAAAGATAAGTACATTGCATGACACACAAGAATACTCACCAAAAATCATGAATGCCATTCTCTCATCTTTTCAGAAGCTGAGAGTAAGAGGATAATGTGTCAAATCACTTCTACTTGTGCTCAGATAAATCTCAATCACAACGAAACTTATTTTCATATCTTTTCTGCTACTGTAAAGATATAACCAACTAACGCTTCAACTACTATGATAGTCTCAAGTACTAGTACCTTACACTTACTGATGCCGGTGATGTATTCTAAAACCTCCTTGCAGCACTGATCAGTCCACATGCAAAAAATAAAATCACCCTGTTCTCTGCCAAACAGCAAACATCACCTGACTTCTTCACTGATCATGCAGTTGTGTGTCGTCTCCAAATCTTCTGCCATGTGTTGATCACAAGACCTCCAACTGCCCCCGACACCCCTCCCCAAGCCGCGGCACCAAATGATAGTAGAGATGCTGAAGCAACTTGCAACATAGCAGCACATCCACCAGCAATGAAAGGTGCATGGAAAGTTCCAACACCCGCAACAACCGTTCCAAATGTTGACATAGCAGCTGGGACCAATGCCCCAGCTGCAAGTCCAAGCAAGGGACAAATCGCTGCTCCGAGTACAGTCAATGTGATAATTCGAAGTTGTGGATCGGTGAACAATTTCTTCAACCAGCTCTTCAACTTGATCCAGAGCAGACGACTTCCAATCTTGGTGAATTTTAAATACTTTAGAATGACGACTCCACAGCACTTGTATGTTTGTTCCAACACCTTAGAAAAGTTATTAGGATTGCGGTTAAAAATTCTTGATTCGGAAGGAGGAATATCCACATTTGTTGGGTGCACAACTGTCCAAGCCTCCCATTCAAGACGATTCTTGTTCTTGCATCGAGCAAATTCTTGGAGGTCACATTGCATGACATTTCCTGTATGACAACTGATGAAATATAACTTTCCATCTGAATCCTGTTCTACGTCAAACTTTTCCCATAACTTTTGGTTGCGATTGGCGAAGACACAAGATCCATCTCGACGAACTTGTAGATTTTTGCCGTTGCTTGCGGATTGGATAACAATTTTTTTATCTGCTGTTTGAAGGAGTTGTACCAGCTCTGTCAATTGTGTATTTTCGTTGATGCACCGGCCTGCTCCCTCGTTTGTTAAATGTTTTCCGGTGTATGCCTTGAGGCAGATGGGGGTATTGAGGGGAATGTTTATCGTCGACATCCTGCAAATAATGAGAACTTTATCCATAACTCAAACCAAGCACCACTCTTGGGCACAAAATTTTCATGTGAATTGGATTTTCAAGTGTCTGTCCTGCATAGTATCTCCCCAATCCCCGAAGTAGTAGGTAGTACTATCCACTCTCTCTAGAGAGAGATGGCCACAACACAGAAGCACTAATGAGTACATAAATGATACATGCCTAAAACTGTTGGTCAGTTGAGCACATACTTGAGACTTATTCTGCATCAACAAATGTTTTTCTGCAGCATGAAGATATGTTTTCCTGTTATCCTCATTTTCGTCGTGTGGGAGAGGGGGGCCTATCATATTGCTGTGGTTACTGTAGTGGCGACAGAATGAAGTCGTAATAACGTCTGTTGCTGCTGGTATCATTTCTGTCTCGGTAGATAGAAGCGGTGGATGAATACCTCATAAACCTCATGCTCTATTGTTTGAGGGGGGCCATGGCAACGACTTCATTATTTTCTATTTTCATCTGGTGGTTCGTAGTAACTTCTAACAGCTTCTAACTACTTTGTGCTGGTTGGCTGTTGGTCTGGGAGGGAAGTGATCACTCCTTCAACAGTAGCTACAACGGACAGACAATAAGCATTTTCTATCTTCTTATTATTTTGTCGTCTGGTGTCGGCGGGCAGCGGTGGCACCAGAAAGAAACAATTGAGGCACTACAATACCTATCAAATAATCCTAATCCATGCATCATGCCACCCATCAATGATGAATTCGCATCAACGACTCGGACCAGTGCAAATCCCCTAACCATCGCGGGACGCATCCTAAATGTTGGTGCCATCGGTGTTCTCAGCGCCGTCTCGGGCATACTTTTCATTCAACTCCAAGCCGTCTCGTTGCGTGTTGCATCGGAACAGTATCAAATCGATGAACTCAAGAAACAGATTGAATCCTCTTCTACCGAGATTGTACACCAAGTGGAAAAACAGCATGATTTGACAATTATCAATATTGCCGGAACTTTCACATTACTATCCTGTTTGGTGACCTTGTTTCACATGACGTCTCATCTACGAAAGATGAATCAACCATTTGTTCAAAGAAAAGTAATGGCAATTCTATGGATGTCGCCCATCTATGGACTCACATCCTTTCTTAGTTTGGTGTTGCCACCCAGCGGGGAGCCCTATCTCGGAATATTGAAAGACTTTTACGAATCATATGTCATTTATCAGTTCTTGAGCTTTTTAATTGCAGTTCTTGGGCGGGGGGATAGGAATGCCGTCGTTGCCACTCTTTCAAGTCATACGGATCATTTGAAGCCTCCGTATAGATGTTTATATTGCCTTTTTCATCCACATCCTGAGGACAGCGACGAGGCCATGGCGAATGCCGTGTTATTGGAGTGTCAGATCCTTGCGATGCAATTCGTTTTCTTTAAACCTGCCACGGCAATTGTTGGCTTCGTTCTCGAGGCGGCAGGTTCAGGAAGCTCCAGTGGTGAAAGTCAATGGGCGTATTTTTACTCTCCAAAGTTCGTCCTCTTGATGGTTCAGAATATTTCTGTATTCCTCGCCTTTTCGGGACTTTTGAAAGTGAGTGACTATAATATTTTCTTGAACGATACCATTACTGAGCGACGATTGACGTCCGTCATGATCACTGTCGATCCGAATTAGTTTTATCATGCAGTAGCAGAGGATCTTGCTTGGTAAGCCAATTGATAGCTTTTTTTATTCTAGCTTGAGTTTTTTTACCTTCATCTTCGTCTTTGTCTCTCCAGGTGCCAACCGTTTGCAAAGTTCTTGGTGAGACATGTCATTGATGCTTATCATTCTCTATTGAAGTGTGAATGGACTTTCGAACTCATGAAGCAATGCAACATCACTTAGACTTTTTGGCAGGGTTTGATTATTAGCATACTCTTCCACGCCAGCGGAGAAAATCAAAGTGAAAGTGACGATGAAGTCGGCCCTTCATCAAACGCCAGTTCGAATTTTCACTCTGCGAGTTCCATTCAGCACATTCTTATCTGCATGGAAATGCTTCTCTTCTCCATCGCTCACTTCTGTGTTTTTCCGGCGGAAGAGTGGGAGGATGGGTACAAGATGAAATTTTATGATGGCCCTGGTTTTGGGTTTAAGGATTTTGCTCAGGATGTCAACTTGATTATTAGTAGCGGAAAGCAATCGATCATGGCGAAAAGAGAGAAGAAGAGTGATGGACGCGACCGTGACGCAACGAATTCATTGTTTGGCAGTATAGATGAAACGCGTGGATTGGATGAGAACAAGTCATTGGTATGATTTCACATTCACTGCGTTCTGCCGAAGACTTTCTCTGCGTTTCATTTATGCCCAATCAGAGTGGTCCTAAATTATACAAATCGCTGGATCTTCCCTGTATATTTCACATGTCATTGCAATTGTTATATTCTATACCGCACCAATACTCTAAAAATCAGATGGACCATTTCATTAAGTATTGAGCCTGGTCCCAAAACAAATACTCTAGCTTGCAACTCATCGTGAAATGTTCTTCCATCCGCTTGAGCGTTCCATTTTCAACCCCAACTACCAAATCGTCAACCAGTGCGATGAATTCATTTACCTCTCGCTCAAATCCTTCTCCCGCATACATATCTATCCAGGCGTCATATTGCGGTGGTCGCTGTACTGAATCACCTAACTTGTTGCGTAACGCAAGCATGCATTTCCCCACATGCATGTAAACCCAAAAACAGGGAAGGAGGACTGCAAATCCCTCCTCAATTGGTCGGGTAGCGACAACGCGAGTCATGTAGGATGTATAGAGCACTGCTCATCAACGAAATGAGATGCGCACAACACTATCACCGTAGTAAAAATAATGATTTTCAATTCACTTACGAGTATTGGGCATGGGCTTGGCATTGGTTGCGTCTATATCCCACCTATTGCAAAATAGTGTTGATGCATGTTTCAGCAAGGTTTTCTCATATTCACCACCAAGTTCTACTTGGACTACGTACCGCTTGAAAAAGCTTCTGTGCAATTCCTTCTCGTCCTCTTCCGCAGCTACGGCAAATCTATGCAATCGCTGCGAAACGTCGTCGCTCACTGCTGCCATCTTGTCTCCCAATAAATGAAGGCAGGCGGCAAAGTCAGTGAGGTATAGAGCATCTTGGACGACGTAATATTGGAAATTTTCGAGGTTTAATGTACCATTCACCATGGACACGAGAAAGGGGTGTCGTTCGGTGGAGGAAATTAGAGGCGCTGCCGCAGCCCAAAACGATTGAGCCGTGGCCATGGTTGATGTTGATGGTGGTGGCTCTTTTTCTCTACACGTATCACGTTGGATGGTGTTTTTGTGGCGGGAAGGACGACTTCCACCTCCGAAAATCATAATTCAAATGTCGCTGCAATGTCGAAGTCAAAGCCAAAGCCAAAGCCAAAGCGGAAGGCATGCGTTACCGGAATAAATAATGATGCTGAGCAACCATTGCTGCATCTGAAGGCACTGGATCTTTCTGATACCAAAACTTCTCCGAGGGTCGTAGCGACGGCTTTGCTCGCACTCCTCCCACCAGCTGCGACCAAGCACGATGTCGTGGCGAAGAAGCTGATTAGAGCATTCGCCATCCTGATGGCAGAACTGGACGCCTCCGATGCCCTAGCTTTAGCCAATGAGAATGGGGGGATGGTGCTTCCAATCAACTTTCGATTCCGAACTCACTGTACCACCACTGACATCGAGCACGAGGATGACGACGACATTGTTTTCCACGACCAGAATAAAACGACCGTCCTTCAGATTCCCGAGAAGTGCGTCATCAATATAATGAACTTCTTCAATGGTAGGGAAATCGTCAATGTCTCCACTGTTAGCAAGGCCTGGCTGGCCGTCAGCCGCATGCCTGTGCTCTGGCCGAAACTCGATGCACCCAACGGACTTTCAGACAGGATGAATCAGAAGACGCTCATATCATTATTGAAGCGCCCGCAGTTCATCAACCTCAAGTTTCTAGCTGTGCCGCGCAAGGCAAAGCCAAACGCAAATATGATTACATTGATTGCTAAAGTGTGTCCTCTCTTGGAGACGTGGGATGTAGGATTCAGTACCGATAGATTCGGGCAAGGAAAGGATGGCAATCTCGTTCACGTAGCCCTGAAGTTTGCTAACCTCTCATCTATCCGAACTACTACGTGGGAAGCGAAACCATCTGACATCGAGATGGCGGCCAAGGAGGTGGGAGTACAGCTCCTCGATCTACGAATCAACAACAATTATTCGGCTTCCTTGACAGTCGCGTTGCATACCGTCACCGCGTTCTGTCCGAACCTCAGACGCTTTGCCATCATTGAGTACGGGAATACTTCTTCCGGTTGTGAGATGGACAAAACCAGGGTCAGTTGTGGAGATATCATTCTTCTTGTCAGAGGTTGTCGTTGTCTTGAGGTTCTTGAGCTGAAAAACACTCATCGGATCGAGAGAGGAGATTTCGAGACAATTTTGAACATGCTTGCCCGAGACCCTGGCAGCTTTGCGCTTCGGAAAATCGATGTCGTCGGATATCCATTCACAATCAAGAGCAATCCGTTTTTGATCGTAAATAACTGATTTTTCCCATTTCGAGTGAGGGACAAACACTGGATATCACAGCAGTCATACGATGGTTCTAAGTAGTATTACTATTCGGGAGAACAGAACGCCATAAGTTGCATACTGACCAGCGAATTAGAAAGTGCATAATATGATCAAGACAACATGATTTATGAATTTTATGATAGTAACCTTCAGCTAGCTTCAGCTTCATCCGAAGATTATGTTCGATTAGGTAGGTACTTTTTAGTAACAGATTTTGGCGGGATCACAGAGAGCCCAACAACAAAACTTCGCGAACCAAAGTCCACCGACGCAACGAACGATGGACAACGCCCCAAAGCCAAAGCGGAGGAAGGCAGGTGATGCTGGAAGCACTGACTATGGAGGCTCACCAACACCCCTAAACTCTCTGGATCTCTTGAATCCTAAAACGACGCCGAAGGTCATAGCGACGGCATTGCTCGCACTCCTCCCACCCGGCGCAGCGACGCATGATGCCGCGAGAAAGAAGCTGGAGAGGGCGTTTGCCGTGTGTTCTTCAATGCTGGTCGCGAGATCAGATATCATGGCACGAGATAATCAGGCAGAGGGAGAGCGCCTCCCGATTGTCTTCCGGTTCCTATCAGGGGATACTATCAGTACCGCTGACATCACAAATGACGGTAGCGACAGCGACGTCGTTGATGGTGATGTTGTCTTCGATCAAGAGGGTGCGACCGTCATTCAAATGCCTAGCGAGTGTTTCATAGATATTATGTCCTTCCTCAACGGCAGGAAAATCGTCAATGTCTCCACTGTTAACAAGGCCTGGCTGGCCGTAAGCCGCATGCCTGTGCTCTGGCCGAAACTCGATGCATCCAACGGTCTTTCCGATAAGATGAACCAGAAGACATTCCTGTCGTTGTTAAAGCGCCCGCAATTCAAAAGCCTCAAGTTTCTGGCGTATCCGCTCAAGACAAAGCCAACGACATCCATGATTCCATCAATTGCTAAAGCATGTCCTCTCTTGGAAACATGGGACGTTGGATACTGCTTCCACAGACTCGGGCATGGGAGGGATGGTGATCTCATGGCTGCGGCCAAGAACTTTGTCAACCTTACATCTATCCGAACCAGCACGTGGGAAACAAATCCATCTGATATCAAGTCGGTGGTCAAAGAGATGGGGGCACAGCTCCTTGATCTACGAATCAACAACAACCATTTGGGTTATTCCATCAAAGACGCGTTGCGAAACGTCTCCCTGTTTTGTCCCAACCTAAAACATTTAACCGTCATTGAATACGGAAATTCTTTTTCTGGTCATAGACTTGACGAATATAGGGTCAGTTGTGACGATATAATTCATCTTGTCCGAGGTTGTCGTCGTCTTGAGGTTCTTGAGCTCCAAAACACTCATCGGATCGAGAGAGCTGATTTCGAGACAATTTTGAACTTGCTTGCGCAAGACTCCAGCAGCTTTGCGCTTCGAAAAATTGACGTTGTCGGATATCCATTCATCATCAGGAGCAATCCATTTGCAATCATCAATATTTGAATTCAGAACGAGACTCAGTGATTGGGCACTTTTCGCACAGTAACTGCACTGTCGGTTACAAATCTGAGTCGTCATATTATTGTTCTAGTATCTATTCGGGCAGAACATAACAATATAAATTGCATTTATTGACCAATTAAGACAATACTAACTTTGAGACAAAGTGAACTTGTCATTACCATTTCGAGTAAAGCGCCAAGGGAGGAGCTCGTGAGTCAATCAGTATCTCGTCACCCAATTCTAAATTGTGCATCAAATGCGACCCGTCAATGAATATTCTGCCCTTTTGGGAATTCCAGCGTAGATGCAGATGTTGAGTTTTGTCAACTATTCCATTGTCAAGATCTCGAATCTCTTCTTTATTGGGACTGTTTTCAATCATATGCTCGCGGATCAAATATTGCAAGTCTGAACTACACTCGTTCATAGGTCGACCACCCGCGGCTGCCATGGCTGCTGATGCCCCTGTACCAGTCGACACCCACATACCAGAAGACCAGACATTGAGAGAGTTCTGAACTTCATATGGCCGACCTCCAAACCTGGTGATTGTCCCATATTGACTCTTGGACAATATCCGAGGTTCACTCAAACTGCTCGCCAATTTTGTAGCTTGCGTCAATCCACTTCCTGCCCCAACATCTCGTAATGGAGAATGTTGTTCAATTACTTCCTTTAACCAGCCCATGCGAAAACGACTCACTGCTGCAGGACTGGGATTAGCAATGAGGATGTCGTTCAATGCCGGCACGAGATGTGTTTCCGAGAACGTTGACTTGACTACACATCGAATTCTAGCACGAGTACTGAGTTTACCACCACCAAAGAGAATTTGAGGGATTTTCTCCTTCATGTCAAGGGCTGTGAGTGCACAGAGTGCACCGTGAGATCTATACACAAGTATTTGGTTAAGTTTTTCGTTCGTGTGATTGTAGTAGTGAAGAACATAAAAAATAAACAATCCACTCACCTTCTTTCATCTCGTTGTTTCTTCTTCACCACCCTGTCCAAATCACGTAGAAATTTGTACAATTGGTTTAGGACTGCACGAACCCCCGATCAAATTTCAGGATGACAACTCACTTGTCCTCTTCACTGATCGGATCTGAATTAATTCCCAACAGCGGTATCGTGCCATGATCTAGAAAGTGCGCTGAACTCAGCACCGTTCCGTCCCCCCCAACTGCAATCATTAAATCAACATCGGCCAAATGCTGTCTGTCCAACTCGACACGGTTCACACTAGAAAATGCTACATTATTCGCCTTGAGAATGGACACTAGATTTTCGACACATTCCTTGTGTGAGTGATAACGGGATTCAAGACGTTTCCATCGTAGTGCCTTGGGAGCTTCCCCTCGTAGTTTGAGCTATGGTTTGTCGTGTGTTGTTTAACGAAAGACGAAAGGATTGGTTAGTACTTAGTGCTCAACTACAATGATTGGCCAAGATATTTTGCCACCCCTGACCGGACATGCTCTCGCGCCCACCCAGAAATATGTGCATTACCTGAGAATATTCTTCATATGCCGTCTGTTTGATGACTAGTAAGAGCCGACGGAAATAAGGGCCCGTCGACGACATTGTTCAGTGACCTAAGATGGGCCGGTTTGGCATTTTGCATGCTTTTTCTGTTTTTTGGTGTTGACAATTATTTGAATTCCGTTTTTGCTTGTTGTGTTTTTTGTAGAGATCGGTTCCATGGTGGAATCTCGTAGATTCCATTCCATTCTATTCCATTCCATTCCAAGCTTTTCCATTCGATTTGTATGTAC
>JALLBB010000908.1:0-10994 GCA_036939735.1 Discostella stelligera
AAACTTGGCAAACGTACCAGGTCCTCCGCGGACGGGGCCGAAAAGGACACGCGTAAGCAGCTCCGAGCGAAATCATAATTATTATACTAGGAGGAAGAACAAATATATTCTCATAGGCACAGTATGTACCATGAGCCCGAGCGCGAAAGTTATGGCCTATTATTGCCAGAATCGAATTGTCTGGAAAGAATCCGTCGAGAATGTGTACCGTTCTCGAATTCTAATTTAGAGTCTCTATTTGTTAGGTTTGCGGGAAACTCTTCGGTGCGGCTTGGCACAACAAATTTTTGTGCAGTCTCGTTCTACAGCTCAGAGAGAAGAGCAATCCGAATTCCGAATGGATATCAATTCTTGAGTGATGATCACTATTCGATCGTCGTCAAACGGATGACTTTCGCCTTACGATTAGGAAATTCAATTTTCATTATACGTGGGTGTCTAATCTTGTCTCGGACATTATCTTCTGTCATAGTCAATGCGCCATCGTTTTCCCGACAAGCCATCGTGAAGCATGACGTGTTTGCAGTAGTGATGGATTCGTTAATCTCTGCTTCTACTGGTGTTTGCCCATGTTGTGCCTTTTTGTCGAGAGATGATCTATTTCTCCCACATGTGGAAGTCACGGGCGGTTCAGATCATTTGAATAGAGAGGATACTACCACGGAAGTGGAAGTCCCCTCGCTGCAAGATTTCATCACAACTCCAGCAGAGGCCTTGGATAGAATAGTAAACAATGAACCATGCGGGAAAGATATAATTGAATCGGGACGGATACTCTTAGTGGATACGCATGGTCATCCGCATTTGCAGAGAGACATCCAGTATGCAAATAGGTGTGATACGACAACTCATTTCGCTGATGGATCGGTAGTCTCCCTCACATGTGCCGTTTCTCCAGCAGACTGGAAGGATGCTTTGATGTACTCGTCTCAGTCGTCATATGTACTTCCTGCACTAGGAGTGCACCCGTGGTATTTGAACGAAATTATTATTCCTAATTTAGATACTGTTCAAAGTAATGACGATGTATCAAAATTTCTGAGGTGGGAGTGGCTGGATGATCTAGAACTTCAATTATCTGACCATCCGCATCTGCTTGTTGGTGAAATTGGATTATGTAAAATGGCACGCTTCGTGCGAGAATTTCCCAAAGATAAAGGAGGGAAGCATGCTGCACTAGAATTGCAAAAGCTGGTGTTTCGGAAACAATTTGAGTTGGCAGCAAAATGGTCAAGACCAGTTACGGTGCATTGCGTCAATGCGCACGGGCTATTCTTGCAGGTGATGAGGGATGTTTTGAAGAAGGCCCAAGATTCATGTACCGAAAATAATGGAATGGGAATAAAACATTGGAGGAAGGCGTTCCCGCCAGCAATTGCAATGCATTCATTTACAGGTACAGCACATCATGTCAGCGAAATTATTGCGTTTGAAAAGCAGATATTCTTTCCGCGGGAAGAAGTTAGTGCCGGAGATAAGAAATGTAAACGAAAGCAAAAACAGTCACCCGTAGAAAGCGCAATTGCTGGAACGGGTGGTCATCTGTTCTATTTTGGATTCTCTCACTCGGTCAACTACCTAATGTGCACAAGCGACAAGGCCCGCAAAAAGGGTGAAGAGACTATCCGTTCCATACCATCAGATCGTCTTTTAGTAGAATCAGATGTACATACATCTGATGATGTTGCATTAGGCACTGCAGGTGCCGTGGCATATGTAGCTCATGCAAGAGGTGACCGAATTGAAGATGTAGCAAAGATATGTGCAAGAAATGGGTTGAGTTTCTTGAACTCCTTCGACTTGATAGAATTTATTAAATGAAATTTTACTCTTGTCGACGAAATCGTGTACTGAACCTAGAACACGAACAGCATTCTTCTCACTTCTTTTTTGTCATGAACTCAACAGAATTTCCTATTCCTCGATACACCCAGCACCCTGCGAATGCACACAGTCCAGCCTTGCCTCCCCATCCTCCATTCCAGTACCCATTGTGAATTGTAATGGCGTGAACCAAGCCCGCTATTGCCCCAGCTCCTCCAAAGGACGTGAACAGCGATAAAGCCGTTTGCGGTTGATTTACTTTTGTCTGACCAGGTGCATTGCCATACATTAATCGGGAAGGAAGACTCATACCCACAAACGATCCACCATACAAAGCCAAAATTGCCGTTGGATCCTTAAGATAAAGCGATCCTAGAAGGCCAACTACGGAGCTTGCTCGTACGGGGTCAGCGGCCGCTGAGTCATCGCTGGATTCTCGTAAGAATATTGTGGCAATCGATCCAAGCACGTGATACAAAATCATGGTTGTAAGAATGCTCGATGGACCAGCACCGCTCTTCCAAAGACCACGCCGCATCTTCCTTCCAACGCTGCTTACACCTCGATATTTTGCTATTATGCTCGTAGCCAAAAATGCCGTGGCGCCAAGTCTTCCACCAATGCCGATACATAAATTGTTTATATGGATCAAGACCTCATAGCAGGCTGATGTTAATGCTCCCAGTAATAGTGCACTAGAAAATTGAGGTACAATTTGCCCCCCGCACATGCCGGCAAATGAGCCACATATTGCAGCTTGTCCAAGTCTGCGATCTAAACACGTAGAAACAAGCAGCGCCATTGCCGATGAAGCAAGGACTGGTGAATATGCATTGATGCAGTGGAGGTACCATGTAGCTATGGTTGAAACCACAGTAACGGCTACCCGTGCCATCAACAAGGGGTAATCAGAACTGACTCCGGGGGGATCTCTAATCAATGGCCACTTAATACCGTGAACAAGGAGATTGCTTGGTGAGCTGCCACCTCCTTCTCTCGATGCTGATACTGATATAATAGGAGGAGGTACCACCCGTCTCGATGCAAACGCTTGGGGTGGTAGACCAGGGGACACATTCTCTTGTGGCGTAGCCCCCGAAAATGCCTCGAATGGTCTATTCTTTTTTCCGGGAACCGCCTGAGATCCGGAGAAGATCTTCTGACTGCTACTACTGCTACTGCTATTAGATCTCTGATGGTCCCGCCAAGGAGGTAGGTAGTCTGTAACATCCGGATTCGTTCGACTACTTCTTGTGTCATCTTCCCAATTCGAGTCTCGAGAGCGCGGCTTCGCGAAGAGACAGTTGGTTGATATTGTTATTGCCAACGATCTTCGCCACACCGAAATTGCCTTCGGCTTCAATACAGCAGCTTTGCGGGTCTGAATGAGCGACTCTGTGAGATCGACGTCGGCGGTGGCGACCAGAGCGAGGAAGAATAGGTGGCGAGAGGCAGTCATTGTCTCTCTTGTTTTTGTGTGTAGATAGCTGTGTTGGTTTTAGGTAGTCTTTTAGTAGCGATTATTCGAACATACACATCGTTCAAAACGTCGCTTATTCAGCGACACAAAAATACCCCCAGCGCCACACAACACATAATAATCACTGAACACGCACCGCCATGGCATGTCCAAATAATAGTCGCAGCACCCGCCCTTCCAACCTCTTCTCTTACCTCCTGATTGCCAGCACTCATGACCCGAGCCATTCTCTGTCCCCGTCCAAATTCAATCATCCAACTGGCTTCCAATTAAGTGCCACGTCGCTCCCTGCTTGTCCGAGAGATGACGATTTCTACTCTTCTCGTAACCGTAACACCGACAACCACAACAGTGTAGGGAAAGAAGATTTTCAACGAAAGTCCTCGGAAGACTTCAGGCAAGCGCATGGAAGCACGCCCCCGAGCAGCAGTGGGGGCAGGAGGTCGCCTTTCAATGACAACACGGTCCGTCAGCCATTTCAAACATCATCGACGGATGAGTTCAAAAGACCGTTTGGAAGTGTCTCTAATAACCCACATCAACATCAATCCGGTCCTAGAGGGAATACATTCAAAAGTCCATTTCAGACATCAACGACTGACGCCTTTCGACGAGCATCTGATGTTGCATCTGGAGCTGGTGCACCACAGCAGACCATATTCAACTCGAAATCCCGTTCCACAGATCCTGCCTGGCAGAATAGTGTAGGTCGAGATTCTTATGACTCGACAAAGCAACCACCCAAAGTATTTATTGATGCGCAAATAATTGATGACAAAGAAATCTTGATTCCACAGCCTACCCAAGCTACTCCACCGATTGCAACTGTTGCTGTCCCAAATACTTCACCCGATACACCTGCTACACCAATCACAACCGCTGCATCAAATACTCCTCAGGAGAAATTTACACCCTTAACTGTCAATGCCCCGATAGATGCCCCAGTAACTACTGCAACTTCCCCAATGACTCCAGAAGAAGAATTTGAACAATGGGATAAAAAGTTGGAAACTGCACAACAGTCGAAAGCATCCTTTGGAAGGAGTACTCTTATTCGAAATATCAAATGGCCACTGGTACGAGATCCGCCAGGTGCTAGTCCAGATCACCCATTGCTCGCGGCGCGTGTCCTGGTGACCATGTTTGCCACTCTATCAGCACGATATTGGCACTTATACAGTGGGTATTCGCCAGTCCTTGCGGCATCGGCAATGACGCTACTCGTATCGATATGCTTGGACAGGAGACTTGGTCAATCTGCCTTCTGTGGATCGATCGCCGGCATGTGTGGGGGTCATATTACGCCAAATCTTCCCATGGCTGTGGCATTGGGGGGGGTGACATCGATATGTTACGAGATCTTGATCCATGTAAGCAATTTATGTATAGGCATTGGTGGAAGATTGGGAAGCACGTCGTTCCTTGCCACGAGCATTATAGCAAAGTATCAAGGCGTCAACATCGTGGGAAAAAAATTTCGGCGTGGTCTGTGGAAGAGCGGTGCTGGTCCATCGAGCATTCTTACAACCATGATCTTGTATCATATTCTCGGATCACTTGCCACAATCTGCTTGCGCGAATGCAGCGATGATTCCGCGGCTGCCGATCCTTTACGGGCAAGCTCGGTGGTTGGAATTTTAGGATCGTTATTCCTCAAGAATCCAACAGCAGTGTTGGCTCTGTACGGCGGAACAATGGTGGGCATGAGTCTTCCTTCCCGATTGATGTATGGCAATGCACCTGGTCAGGCACACGAAAGTCGACCGCAAACGGCGCTGTCCATCCTTACGTCCTTCGCAGGTGCTGGGGCAATAGCGGGCTTGGTTCACGCCATTACAATTCACAATGGGTACTGGAATGGAGGATGGGGAGGCAAGGCTGGACTGTGTGCGTTCGCAGGGTGCTGGGCATATAGAGGGTTTGGCAATATAAATCAATTTATACGACAAAGAAAGTAGGACTCGTTAAATCTGAATTTTCACTTCTGAGACTACCTCTTGTCGCAACTTTCATTTTTAATATCATGAGAAATTAATGCGGAATAATTTCCAAGTACTAGTGAGAGATGAATCAACGATATCAGCATTATCTGGCAAACTTGTGGGAGTATTTGTTGATTGTTGTGCTATCAGAATCTTAGTCGCCTATTACTCAAACTATTCCACTGTCGAGGTGGACTGTGCACTCAGCTTCGCATTCTCCAACGCACTTGGATTTACAACTGTCAATGTCCCCCTTACGGCTGTCATCAGTGTCAAAGCACGAATCTTGGCAACCATCTAGGCATGACCGATAACAATCCATGTCAATGATGCCCCTCAAGAAGGAGGCGTCGGCTGTATTGGCAAATGCCAAGGTGCTGGCAAGGCAGAGAGCAGACGATAAGGTTAGAAACTTCATTTCCTTGGAGGTAAAAGTTGTATTTTTGTGTGAATTGTGGCAGCGCCAAGACGCAATTCATGTCCTTCGAATTTCGAATGCATATTGTAATCTTGAGAAGAAAGTTATTCTAAGATGTGACAGTACGACGTGGCTTCTAAAAGATGAGAAGGTGGTACGTACAGCTGGCGTGAGAAAATATGGCCATAATTTCATGTACGAATAGAGTGGTTGTAAACAGCATTTCTTGCTTCGTCCGTGTCTTGTCTCCGTCTCGTCTCGCCCCTCTTGGGGACTTGTGACTCCACAGACACGTCATCATTCTGCTTCAACTTTTCGACGCTGTTCCCCAAATCACTTCAAGTTGTTGCTTGCGTCATCAACTTCGCGCTTCGGCCTTGTCTCACTCCTTGCTTCAAATTTTCGTCTCAAGATTTGGAATTTTGAGACACCGTAGACTCTACTATGGGAATTGGTAGAGAACTTGACTTGCCCTCCTGGACTCGACACCACCACCGAACCTCCCTCGCTCCTTCCCTTCAACAATTCTATCACCATGGATGGCATTGTCGACCTCGTGAATGCCGCCGCTGGCATTGCGGCTGATCCTACGGGGGATTGCTTCGTGGACGTCCCGCCGCTGCTGCTACGAGCAGTGCTGGCGCCAGCGGATCCTCCTCCCAAACGGCATTATTGCAACAACCAACCACGTCACCGCAACCATCCTTGCCGCGGGAGCACAATGATACTACTACTACTACAACTACTGCTACAAATTCCTCTTCGCTACTAAAGAATACCGCAACCAACCGCAGCAGCAGCGGCGGAATGGCAAAATCCGCACTGCCACTCCACGCGCAGCATTCCAGGCTGGGGGGTCGCTGCCGCCGCCGCTTCCAACACGGCTACTACTGCCAACAACAACAACAACGCTGCCGCAAATTATCATCATCATCATCCCATGCACCCTCGGGACATTTGGTGGGGTTGTTGCACTCCCACAACAACAACGCCGCCGCCGCTGTCCCTTCCAGCAGTACTGCTGCTTCTGCTACCACTACTACTACTACTACTCATCGTCATCATCATCCTCCTCCTGAGGATAGCGATGAGATCGAATTTCCAAATCTTGACTCCTCCTTGGAAGTAATGGGAGGAGGCACCGCTGCGACGAAAAAGACCAATGCGCAATCACAACATCCTCCCTATCCTCCGGATGCGTATTACCACGCGTCGAGTGCTTCCGCCGCAACAACCAATAGTTTTCGAGGTGGTGGTGGAGAGAATGGTATTGGAGTTTCGTCGTCGCAGAATAATGCAGCGGTCGTTGGCAGCACGCCCATCCTCTCGGCGGCGGCGGCGCTCATCATCAACCGTCCTCCAGAGGAGGAGGAGCCGTTGGTGGCGGAGGGCGGAAGAATAGTCGCGCGTGCACAATTGGAGATCATTGCCTTTGTCGTCGAACGATCCCGAGGATCCTAACAGGTATTCTTCGAGTAATAATAATTGGAGTTCGGCATCAACGTCGTCGCTACGCAACAACGATGAGACTACTCTGGGCCATCATGCCAACAACAAAGGTAGTTCACTCTGGAGTTTCACGCAGCGCTACATTTTAACTTAATTCTCATTGTTCATTTATATATTATTCAATTCATAATTAATGCGATACAATACTTGTAATAATAACATAGTTAATAATAGTAGCGAATATTACATTACTCTCTCCAGTAGCTAGTAATGCTATGTTGATATTTCGAAGAACTCGGAACTCGAGCTCGAGGGTCGAGGGTATTTTCAATAGTAATAATTGAGGCCATCCCAATGGCCATTTACTACAATAGTAATATTATTTCAAGCGCAGTATAAGCGATTCGATAGTATTGTAATTACGTTTAAAGAATCTCTACTATTGCCTCTACAATTACTGTTGCCGCTCGGCGGCAGCGAGACTTCAAACTCGTCATGGCGGACAACAAAAGGGGGGGAAGCGACAGGATGATGAACGCGCACATATTCCTGACAAATATGTAAGCGAACCATGAGCGATAGGTCACAATGCTGGACAGACGCTTTTGCTCCATGTCTCATCGCTGTCTCATCCTTGTTTCAGAAAAAAGGGCGGTTACAACCACTCTAACATGTGAACTGTTCGGTGAAAGGCAAAGTGCCGTAATTGCTAAGCCGCCAGACTCGACCGGGCTGGCGCGTATCTTTCTCAGGGATCCAGTGAAGCACTCCTGAGTGGTTACTCCCTCCGACGGTCAAATCGTGGTCATAATATTTCCTCATGGACACTGACCGGCGAAGCCCCCAACGGCTTGTAATGAGTGAATCATTCAAACCCGTGTTGTCAACATTTTTTTATGCTTGCAGAGATGATATGGTACCCTTCAAGCAACTTCAAAAATGTACACCAACAAACCCAAATAAAGAGTGAATATGGTTAGATTGTTTGCTAGGAACATCATCATCATCACCAGGAACAACTTTTGTATCCTGGCGTTTTGGTTTCTGGCAAAAACTCTGATCTCGTCAGTCAGTGCTGTCAAATTGCCAGATGGGTTCGCTGTGGGAATTGGCCCGTCAGGCGCGGAATTGGTGTGGACTCCTCCCAACCCTGACCAAAAAGTGCTTGTTGGTGGCTCTCGTCCCGAGTTCCTCTATGCTGCTGGTGGTGGCACTGGGGCAACGGAGGTCTTTGGTTACCCCCGCGAGGTGGACGGCAAGTTAGTTCTCGTTCTATCGAATGAACAACGTGATCTGCTTGCCACCCATGGCCAAGATTTGGAAGTTTGGTCGTCAGGTCGACGTGGGGCTCTTGGTGCACCCGTCGTCGATCCGGCCGCAGCTGCTTCTGCCGATATCCCTACCACTTTGTTGACGCCCACGCCTACTGTTACAGTAGACCCGGCTGCCCGTGGACCCAGCAAAACTACGGGGCCCATCACATATTCTCTACCAGCAGGTCTGCAGCTTAGCACACCCGACTTTCCAATTAAGCTCGAGGTTGTGGGAGAAGTGATCCATCCCGAGACCTTGGTAAGCCAGCACCCGCTTGTCCTGTTTCTGCATGGCCGGCACGACACTTGTTACGACAATACTGAGTATACCAGTTATGACTGGCCGTGCCCGGAAGATATGCTTCCCATTCCTAGTCATGAGGGATACCGCTATGTTGCCGACATCCTAGCGTCGCAAGGCTATGTGGTGGTCTCCATCTCTGCCAACGGCATCAATGGCCAAGACTATGCAGCCTATGACGGAGGCGCATCCGCCCGATCCATCCTCATTCGCCATCATTTGGCCTTATGGGCAACATGGCACTCTACTGGTGGCGATCCGTGGACCGGCACACTCTTCAAGGGCAAGCTTGACATGAACAAAGTCGTCCTTGTGGGCCACTCGCGCGGCGGTGAGGGCATACATCGCGCCGCCATCGATGCATCTCCTTCGGATCCATTCAAAATCGTCGGTTTGGTCTCGTATGGTCCAACAGCCTTCGGCCGACAAGTCACCCCTGACATTCATTCTCTCACGATTCTACCCACCTGTGACGGAGATGTCTCCGATCTCCAAGGACAAGCCTACGTGGATGCAAGTCGCGATATCGCTTACTCGGAGGCATTGCGATCAGCCGTCATTGCATTGGGTTGCAACCACAACTATTTCAACACGGAATGGACGCCAAGACTGTCCAAGGCACCTTCATTTGATGACTGGTATGATGCTGACAATCCAGTGTGCGGAAGCAATGGTGGAAGCGTTCGACTCACCCCCCAAGAACAGCAAGTGGTAGGGGCCACTTACACCGCCGCCCTCGTTCGAATGGCGGTGAAACAAGACGCAGACATGCTGCAGCTCATTGATGGCTCCTTTGTCCGACCCAAAGCTATAGGAAGAGCGGACGTGGCTGTTAACACAGTTGGTGGAGCTGCAAACCGCTTGCTTTATCGTCCCGATGATGACGGATCGCCGACTAGTGGAGGTGGTATGAAAGGAGGAGAATGCCGTGGCTACGATTCCTTTTATGACGCGAGAGAGGGTGATTGTGGTATCGACGAAAATCTCTTTTCACCTCATTGGATTTCCTACGTTGGTAGTAGATTCCCACTGCCCATGGCCATGGAGTTGAGATGGACCAGTCAAGGAGCGTACGCTCGCTTCGAAGTTCCCATCGGCAAAAGTAACCTGTCTTCACTTGATTGGATAGATGTTCGTGTGGCAAATGACCCCAATAACGATAAAGGGGCGGAACTGGAAATGTTGGTGGTCGATAACCTTGGAAAAAATGCTACTGTTCCTGTTGACATTGTAATCTTAGAAGGATGGCCTGGCAGCTCTGACTTGGATAGGCTGCATGCTCGTACACTGAGAGGCAGGCTCGGCGCTACCTTGGGTGTGAATCTTGGCAACATTGTTGCGGTGCAACTCAAAGCAAAAAGTAACTCGGGTAGGGTTTGGATATTTGATATTGCCGCTTCCCAGTCAAAGATCATGCAGCCCGCTGTTCTGGACTTGCCAGTGATTTCCCTTGAAGCCATGTCTACACCTGAGGGAAGTGGACCCAAAACGGTCAATATAACAGTCAGGGCGAATAAACCCTTGAGCTCACCAGGGACCATCAGGCTTGAAAAGCCAAGTGAAGGTTTTCAGATTAATCTTTCTGCTGGCTCGTCTACACAGGTAGCGCAAGTGCCGTATTCTTTCATCGGTGACAAAATCTACAGCCCTAATCCGATTTCTGAAGTTTGGGGAGTCGTAGCGATGAAAGGCGTCGTCACGGGCAACTACATAGGTGAAATCACTATTGTGGAAGATGATCCGGTCCCGACTCTTTCGGTCAAGTCCAGCAGGCTGACTGCCAGGGAGGGCAAGTTTTTTACTTGGGAGTTGCGTCTATCTGCACCGACGACCGGTGCCTCGTTCTTCTTCTTCGTTGTCCCGCCTAGTAGCGGAAAGGAGCTTGCAAGTAACGACGTTCCAAGTTCGTGGCTACAATCGTTCTTGCAAGATCCAATCCCGAATACACCGACTCCGTTGTCAAGCCTTTCCATAGTGGTGGAGGTAAGTTTTGGCTATGGGGTGACTAAGGCAACACTTACTATTCCAATTGCAAGTGACGGAATAGCCGAAGACGAGGAAACAATTGTTCTTAAAGGCGAGGGCCTAAAGAATGAACTTGTTACTTTGGTGGGTAAGGTGCCCAAGCATAAGAAAATGTTGAGGTAATTCAGTTTTCGTTTCCGTCAGATCTGTCAGAGCGCATTTATTGTACTCTGTCGCACATGGTCAGGTAAATTGTTGTTTG
>JALLBB010000909.1:0-10990 GCA_036939735.1 Discostella stelligera
TAGTGCTAAAAGTATGGGTAGAACGCGAGTAGAATTTTTGGGCAATATTGGTCTAGTATTCGAACAGTTCTCCCTAAAATGATTTTCCGCGGAAAAAAAAAATAATTCTCGGGTATTCTCTCTCCGAGAGATATTATTGAAAAGACCAACACCATGGAGGGTGGAAAGACCCCTCAACTACTACTACTACTTAAAAACAATGAAAGACAAGATATTTCATAGTCTCGCATGCGCCTTCATCACCTGTTTTACATTTACCTTCTCGCTCGCTATGCTCAAGATTTGCAGTGCAATTCGTAGACACGACGAGGACCTATGCCTATGCGCTGCTCGTTGCCATGGCCATGATGATGATGGGATGCTAGACCTGGAACAGCGTCACGACGACCACGATGATGTAGAGATTGCGTCGCCAAGATTAGCGGAAGAAGAAAGTGACCATCGACAACAATTGTTTCCAGTCAAGGTTTGTATCGTGGCATTCATTTCCGGAGTTGTGGCAATGGGAGCAGGTATAGCAAAAGAAATATTCGATGCGTATGAATTACTTTGGAATGGTGATACATTCAGCTGGGGAGATATACTTGCCGATTTTATAGGAGTGGTAATAGGGGAGATTGTGATTGTCACGGCAGTTCTTTTGAGGTCAAATACAAAATTATCATGGAAAATTCTGCAGTGGAGGGTGAAGGATCGATCGAATAGAAAGATTCAATCTCACAATCCTTAACCTTCCACCCAATTATGAGCAGTACCCCGAAAGGAACGGATGCATCATCGAGTAAAATGTCGGCGATGGCAAAAATAATTGATGCTCTCAAAGTATTGGGATTTGAACCGCGCGATTTCTCGATTCTCTCAAGGGTTAAAGCTCGTCCGCAAGACGATCGGTTACCGGATGAATTTGTGTCGTGGGTATCAACACAATATCAGTCTTTGATGTATCATCAATCACGTCACAGATTGCTTTGGCCTCATCGTCCTTTTGGATAATCTTCACATCCTTGACATCCGTTCCCTTCAAAGTGCCAAATCGATAGGTCTGTTTTTCTTCGCCGACATAACCAAGTGGATTACGACATCGTTGCATGAAATGAATGAAATGATGAAAAAACAATCGTCGTCGCATGATATTGCCATGAGACTCTTCCTCGAGCAGCTCACGTAGCTGCAAAAATGTGCACGACTCCGGGTTGGCAATCATTATCGTGTCCAAAGGTTCGGATAGTCCGCGATGCTCGTAGCCGACGTAGTAGGAATTCTCCTTGTTGTTTTCACCCTTCCATGGATGGGAGAATGTTCTGATTTTTAGAGATGCTGTTGTCATTTTTCTATTGTGGCAAAGCGCCCACTCATGCTCCTCACAACGAAGAGTATCAATTTTGAAAACGTGAATTTTGAATTTGCGATCGACGACGGATCATTGCCAAGTTATTTCGCTTAAATGGAAGTACGTTTCGAACCTAGTCTACACTGTATTACTTTTTCAATATTTTGCGCGTAGGAGGTGGGGAATGATGGGCGAAACCTCTATCTGTATTCGCCAAACTTTTCTTGGACAATCTTCCCAATGTCCATCGCAATTTGCTCCGCCGCATGAGGATTGCCAACCTTCATCGCCTTCTTGCTCATTACGTCGAGCAGTTGCGAATCCTGGAGCCAGCAAGCCAGTTCCAGTGCAATCGTCTCGGGATCACTACAGAAATCGCCAAAACCGCCATTTAGCACAATATCGACGTTACCGGCTTCCTGACCCGGCAGGTAGGAAGTTACCATGACAGGCAGGCCGACGGCAGCTGCTTCGGCAATCGTGCCAGGTCCCGCCTTGCTCACCAACACGTCTGCCGCAACCATGAACTCGGCCATATTCGTCACAAATCCAAGCGGTAACACATCCACTTTTCCGGGCGTGTCGGCAATATCGTTTCCCTTGGCGGACTTTGCTGCCGCCCTATCCAACGCCAGCTGTATTCTCCTACTGCGATGGGCATGTCGAGTCATTATCTTGGTAAATATCCTCGATTTCAACGACTCATACGACTGCAAACTTTGCGACACGACCGTGTCCCAACATCGGCTTTCCAGATCGGCCTTCAATTTCTCATTCCGCCCGCACACGACGCATATGGTCGCGTCGACGCCCTGCGTTCGCAACTTGGCGTACAATTCGTTGACAATATCGGACAGGGAGCCCACCCCTTCTCCCCCGCCCATGACCAGAACCATTCGTTTGTCGGTGTCGATATTCAACGCCTTTCGAATCTTCGCCTGGTGCGCCTTTCCTCGGTCGGTGGTACGATCGCCGATGGCGTCGGCCTGGGCGGCGAAGTCATATCGTATCGGTAGGCCGCTCATGACGATTTTTTCCTCGGGGACGTTGCCTCGACTCCGAGCGAGTTGCTTGATCGGTTCGGATGCGAGATACATTTTATCCACATCCTTGTTGAACCAGTGGCAGTGACCAGATCCGAAACTACGCGAGCGATAATATAATATCGCAGCACATCATCATCGTGCGTAAGAACGACGACGCTGCGCAACGGACCAACAATAATCGAGAGCACGATGGTACTACAAACACTCACTCTGTGACTACCGTGAAGAAGGGTATGTCTCTACCAATCTTTTTCGATATTTTTCTAGCCGAGTGGAGGGGAACGTAGTTCATGGTCGGATGAACGGAAACTGCGATGACGACGAAGCAAGAGATGTAAGAGGAGGGGGAAAACGAAGCACGGTCCACCATCCAATGCACGAAAGCAAACGCCTGCATTTCCCTCCCCCCCACGCACACAAAGAAATCTCACCAATGACATGGGGACTACACTCCTCAATTTTCCGAGTGATCAAATCCTCATTCATATAGTACGAATGCAAGTCCGCCAGCTTGGCGTACAAGGCATTATTCGACACGTGGTACAGTGCTCGCCACTTCCACGGAGTGGCGCTGAACGACTTGTAGGTATCTTTAATGGTGTAATACGGCCAGGAGCTTTCGACGTCGGTCCAAACGTCGAGCAGTTCGTGGGTCGAGCCTGGAAAGAGGCGTTGGAATTGAGCGGCCAATGCTTCGGCGGAGGCGCGATGCCCGCCTCCCGTATCGCTGGAGAGGAATAATATCCTGAGCGGTGTTGTTTGTGTCTGTTGTTGCCGTCGCTGTCGTGCGTTGTCGATGACGGTGGTGGCGGTAGATTGTCCATCCATCTCTTTGTTGTTTGATATGATTTTCTGACTTTTCGCAATGGTCTCTATATCGCTTTGTCTGTTCGAAGCCACGGCCAGGGATGACGGCGATGATGATGATGATTCTTTGACCATCATCGGCGGACTATTGTTCTTCATTATTCGAGCACTGATCCCTGGTGCCGACGACGGTCTCGTTGACATCTCAGTTGGTGCCAATGCAGAAGAGGTGGCAGTCAGCGCACACTCCGATCCGATAAATGCCGCGAAATGATCGGAAGGAGGCGATCCGCCGCCGGCCGATACCGAATTCAATACTTGGGACGAGGTGGAGTATTTCTCGAGACAGTTTTCGGACTCATCGGCATTGTCACGAATGACAGTCTCGGCATCGTCGTCGTTGTTTTTATTAAACGGTAGTGGCGGTGGGGTGGAATCTCCACCACCGCCGTAGCCAACGAGTTCCCATGGTCGACGTGGCGGTGGCTGTGGAAAGAAGCGCCTTCCGTCAACGACATCACTATGAACAGTGAAGATGATGAGACAGAATGCAATTGAATTTTGTCTCATCATGTCTAACATGGCAGAGAGTTTTGCCAAGAAGACGCTCTCTCTTCATGGATTACTAACACTACTACTTTTACTCTGGCGGAAACCCACCATTGTCATGGTCATCTTAGATGATTATCATGGGCGCAGGTGGGCAGTTGTTGTCGTCCGTCAGTGGAGGATGAAGAACATGCAACATTTTTTGGATATTAGTTCCTACTGAGGAAGGAATTCAATATGCCCAAGTGCAAGGATTATTTCTCCACGCACGCAAATCAGATTTTTTGAAATCAACTTCGTATTCCGAAGTCCGCTATGTAGAATTTGTCAACTAGTAAGTCCTGTTAATGTAGAATTGGTCAAGTACCAAGTCCGCTGAATGTAGAATGTGTCAAGTACTAAGTCCTGTTCATGTAGAATTGGTCAAGTACCAAGTCCGCTAGATGTAGAATAAGTCAAGTACTAAGTCCTGTTTATGTAGAATTGGTCAAGTACCAAGTCCGCTGAGTGTAGAATGTGTCAAGTAGTAAGTCCTGTTTATGTAGAATCGGTCAATAAGGAGTATGGATGTTCCTAGTAAGAGCTCCTACGTGGGGAAAAGTGTCGAATTCAGTAGGTAGGTAGATAGTGTTGTGGCCTGCGCACGCGTCTCTCGCCCCAAGCAGCTACCGAACCGAGCAGGCGTCGTCCAGTATCTCTCCAGAGAAAGCGATTGGCATGACCATGACCTACCATGACCCATCGCCGTGACAAGCACAGCTAGTAAAAAAAATACGTAGGACACTCAAGAGTGCATGCTGCCAAGATCTACAATCTTCTCATTGCTAGCAACAACTTGCATTGAGCAGCCACTACTGCCACCACTGCTCATGATCATCAACATTGGGGGTGCGGTGAAAAAATCTCTCCTCCTGGCTTTTGCAACGAGCAGCCGCCGTCGCTGCAACGACTTTTCTACTGATGAACAACAATATACTCATACCCCAACAATCATGACAGATGGGAAAACTACAGCAGGGGTCAATGCAGATGTGATTCGCAAGCTACGATCTTTGGGCATGGAGAAGAAAGAGTTGAAACGGTATGCCAAGTTGCGTCGAGCTAGCATACTCGTTCCATTGTTTGAGCGAAATCAACATGACGATCATGATGCGAACAACAACAGCGATGCACCGCCATCGTCGTCGTCGTTCTCCAACATTCACGTCCTATTCACACAGCGCGTGAGCCACATGACAACTCACGGTGGCGAGGTCTGCTTCCCGGGGGGGGCGCAAGATCCGGAAGATTGTCACGACGATGTCCAGACTGCCCTGCGGGAAACAATGGAAGAGGTGGGGTTGTCGCGCCAACACATTGAATGTATTGCGAGGATGGAAGCCGTCGAGAGCAAGCATTCCCTGTGCGTCACGCCGATCGTCGGCCTAATACATCCTCCGTCGAACGCAGAACCATCCCAATTGCAATGGAATGCCGAGGAAGTGGAGGCGGCATTTGCCGTTCCGTTGCATTACTTTGCCGATCCGACGAATTGTCATTCCGTCGAAAAATACCAGTGGAAGGGTGGTAACGTGCGGATTCGAACCTACTTGTACGATGACCCCGAGAGCGGACGGCAGTTCAAGATTTGGGGCCTGACGGCTCACGTGGTTCATGCCGTAGCACGCGTTGCGTTCGGGAAGCAGGGTAAAATAAAATCGTAATGAGAGTGTAATGTACTGAAAACGCAGTTCTATTATATAATTTTCCACCATAGCATTCTTCGATCCAAGCTTCTTTCCTCGAGAAACCGCATCGTTTCAAAAAAGACTTTCGCCGCTCCACCGCAATGAATTTGAGAGTGAAGTGAAATGAAGAGAAGACCATGGACCCGCAATCCTTTTTTTATTTACACATCCACCTTGGGCAGACCATCCACGGCAGTTCCAGTCTTCTTCATTCCCCATCCCTTCTTTCCGCCGTATTGTCCCTTGGCAACGCTCTCGGGCACCGGCCAGATACTACCCGACTTGCCCATGTTGAATCCGCCCATGGGTTCCTTGTCGGTGGAGAGCTGATCGGCGTAGAAGATTCCGCCGCTCCCCACGAGGCGAGGATACCCGTACTTCTCGAGCCACTTGGCCCGGAGGGTGGCCCCCTCCCCTCCCAGGACGCCGGACTTGGCGTTCCGCGCCTTCTCGATGGCCTTCAACTTCTCGGCCTGTCGGGCCTCGTTGTTCGACGTGGCGGTGAAGCCGAGGGCCTCCCACACCGAGTCCACGCGGGGCGGTCCGAGGTAGGTCTCGCCGATGATGGGGAGGTTGACGGTGAATCCGGGCAGGTTGAACAGCGGCTCGCACTTCGCCGCCTCCTCGGGGGTTTTGTTGAGGCGGTAGCGCAGGCCGTCCTTGGCCAGGGCTCTTTCGAGACCGACCTCGGAGATGCATTCGGCGCCCTTGCCGACCCAGGTGTCGTCGAAGCTGTAGGCGGTGCCCTTTAGGAATCCAAAGTCTAGAGCAGGTAGATCGATTAGGGAAATGGTGTTCTAATTCAGTAAGAGAGAGTTGTTCCGTCGAGTTTTTTGCTCACCTTCCATCGTAATATCATTGTTTGATCGGACATGGGAGCGAGCGGTATTTCCAGAAACATTCTTCTGTCCGAGAGAGCGAAGAGTGGATCGATTGACCGAGTAGGCGGACGCGCCGCCAACGGCAGCGACGGCGAGTGCGGCGGAAATCTTCATGGTGGCGTTGCAAGTTGGGAGTTGGGAGAGAGTACCAGTCGCGGTGTATGTTGGTGCTGCTACCAGGTGAAAGAAGAGAGAGCGGAAGAACACGAACGCGCGTCGTCTGTCTCTGCATATTGACCATTATGACGTCAGCGCGATCCATCGTCCTTATGGTAGTCCTTACGATAACATATCATGGGAAGTATGGTATCTACATACATACATGTATCACTACTTGAGATTTACCGGACAGACTCGACTCTCTCCTCCTCTCCCACTGATGTATCACTATGACCCATGACACAGAGATACAGAGGAAAGGATGATGAAGTACAATGGTCCAATCAAGATCAATGCAACGGTGCTATGGTTGTTGGGATGTCTCCTCATGTTCCCAATGATATTATCCACGAGCGTTGCCTTTATAACATCGACTGAGATCACAGCACACATCCGACACACTGACACATCACTTTGGGGTGGTGGGCTCTTTGGCTCAAAAAGGAAAGAAAATAATAATAGTGAGCCGAAACACTGCAGCTGAAGGATATTCTTTCTATCACACCGCCAAGACGAGTTCTAGAAATTCCTGTCTCGTCCATCAAAAGAGGTGGATTGCGATTTGCCCTTGGTCTACATCTTATTGGTATGGAACAAGAGAAAGGAACGTGGAGACCAAATCAGACTAGTGAGGATGCATTGGTCATGGAGTTCAAGGATAATTCAGCCATGTTCCAAGTAACATTTGACGATGATGCAATACGTGTGGACAGGTATGGAAGACCATCGCTGCAATATTTGCTGCAGGAATCGTTGGTATTGCATAGTGTGCTAGACGAGTTGAATATACTTTGTTTTGACGGCGGGATCATGCCAGGGAATCGATTGATACAACTAAAGGAACCGGGTGATGCGATAGAGATTGGGAGAGCCGTGCTACCTGCGCGGAACGCTTAGTTTTTTACAATTGATTGTGGCATTGGTGATTGGTGGTACTTTGCACATTGTAGCTAAAGCGAACTAATGTGTTGATTTATTGGATGTTTTTCTTCTTCTTCCACGAGCACAGCTCCGCTCTTTCACAAACTTTGCAAATGCCACGCCATCGTCATTATCGAGTGCGATTTCGGTGGCAAAGTCTCTATCACCAAATCTGAGAACATCGTCAACCCTTGCCAGTTGTATAGGAATTCCCTTGCAGTCTCTCAAGTATTCATATCTCATTTTGATTACCCGCTCCAGGGGGTAGGAGAAGTAGGCTGGAAATCTGACGACCTCAAAGTAATCAAACTGACAAACCTCCCGAAGGAAGTCCCATTTGGGCTTCAAATCGTTTTCGACGCTGTATCCTAAAACCGGTGGAAGTCGAGTCACAAATCTACCCGTATTTCTTACTCCGACATCATTGAGGAAAGATACGACGGGAATCATATTCTTCTCAACATCGAGCAGCAATATTGATGGAAATGATCGCAATATACTTGGTAAATCATCATCACCAATTTCTATTGATAGCAGGAAGTCGACAACATCTTTCATTTTCGTAGGATCTTGTTCCAACAACATCGGAAATGTCTGTATTACTTTGGAAATATCGTCCATTGTCATGCCAACATCTTCTCTCAAAAAGTGTGTTATCATGTGAACATTCGTAATGTTGAGAAAAAACACATCCGGATATGAGGATAAAATTTTTCGGAAATCTCTAATGCCAGCACTCCTTCTCAACACCTCAGCCATAGCTTCCATCGTCCTATAGTTTTCGTCTATTTTTTGTCGACGCAACGTATTGTCTACTTTCAAGTATTCCAGTATATCCGATTCAGTATTGAGAGGGATGTCTTCATCAAACGCATCTATTGTGCGTACACGCTTGATAGGAGCTACCGCATTTAGTAATTTGGCGCTTTGCTTCTGCCGCAATATTGGTCCGATGGCATTCATTGGAACTCTCAGCTGGGCGCTACTGAGAAAAGCGACCAATCGAAATATCAGTGCAGGAGATGTGCACAGAAGGTTTGGTAGAGATGCCTTATCTCTTGCGAGAGAATTGGTTGAGGAGCCAAGACTGACCATGAGTTCCACAACTTGTACCGCGGATGTAGATCCTTTTGATGTGAGTAAACCGGCCGATGCTCGGAGAACCTTGCGTGCGTCATAGCGCCTGAGCTTCAAGGTCTCACGAAGTAATTTAATAAATGCCCTATCCAATGTCTCTTCTAATGAGAATGATTCAACCCGCTCCCCATCGGATGACACATCTAACGCTTTTCTAGCCTTCATCATAGCAACGCTGGGAGTATGTGTAAATATTGCCGCAATGTCAGTACCCGTGAGGCCATGCTCTGACATGACCTCAATCACATCGTCTATGTCGAAATTGCTGGCTGCAACTGCCGATATGTTATTTTTCAATCCCTTTCGAGCAATCGATATCGACGGATACCCCCCCGACTCCCATAAGGCATCTCGCTCTTTTAAATATCGTCGTATTCGGCGACGCGTGACCCTCGCGAGGGCGTAGCCTTGGACAATCTGTCCTGCCCCAATTGCTGCCTCACGGTCCACCCCCATAGCTTGTAATTTTAAAGCGACCTTCTGAGCGTTGTATTGACTTAGCCATGATTGGCTCTCAATTAGTTGATTGGATGACGAATCGATTGCCATCGAGGAAGAGGAACTGCTCTCCTGCGGCGCCTCTGATTCCCCAAAAAATTCCAGTTTGAAGGTTGGAAGGTCAACTTCGTCTCCTCGCACCACAACTCCATCTGGAGAAGTTGGCGTAGATTTTTCCGAATTTCCAGAGTCGGGTGCTTGTCGTTTTTCATCCTTTAGAATGACTTCTGCCCCATTTGTCTTTTGAGCTGATAGAAATCGCAATAATGATGAGTCGACTAATGGAGCCTTTGCCTTTTGGCTCGGCTGCTGCCGCTGCTCATTAGTAAAATAACTTTGGGCTGTGATAAAACGTGAGATGGTGATCAGGTGTAGGTGTAAGGTGAGAGATGACGACCAAACAATGAGACCATGAAAGAGAAGTAATCGTTGAATAGGTTATTGACTTACGTATCCCGTCGTTACTAGTTGCCCACGTGGTGGATGCTACGCGAAGCGGTGACATTGATGGCACTTCGCGAGCAGGAGTGATGGGACCATTGAACCCCTTAGAGCAATCGAGGCGAAAGGCGAGAAGAGCGACGATGGTTTTAACCATATCCATTCTATCTTCTCTAATTCATATTGTCGTGCCGCAGCGTGAAACCAGTGGCGAAAAACGTCCAGTACTGATAATTAGTCAGCTTCGTCACTTCCCGCAATATATCGTCATATGTGGATGGATTACAGTTGATCGCATCGCCAATGATAGTGGTGAGCCGTCTCTTGGGTTTGGAGTTGGTGTTGGTGATTGGTGTTATTGTTGTTGTTGCTGTGTTGTGGTTGTGGGGAACTTGAATGTTGAAGCAAGGAGCGCAGTGTGCAGTCACCGCAATCCACCCTCGGCGCACAGACATGCGACGTCAGCAAATATCTTGAACGGAAGACGACAGACTGCTTTTTCTTCAATTTGACGTCAGGCTTTTCTTGCTGCAAAACATCGTCGCTGACGACGGACGGACGATCTCTCATTCTGGCTTCTCTCAAGATTATGATATCAGATATCAGATGATATCATCCGTCCCTCCAACATCAACTCGCCATGGTTACCTAAAAGGTACTGGTTACTATCTCTACTAGTTCGGTTTTCAAGGTGAAGGGAGAGACAGAGGAGAAGAAACATGATTCGTTCGTCCCCGATGAAGCTCATAATTCTCATTCCTGTCATGACCATATCAATCGATAGGTCATATGCGTTCACATCCATATCGTCCAATCAACAATTATTATTTGCTCGCGTTGGTCCAGCCATCGTGCCTCAGAGAAGAGAATCAGCCGGATATCATTCCTCTCGTATAAAATATTCACGTTGTTACATTCACTTGTGGGAAAGGGAAACTGCCGACGACATTGATTACGATGACAGTGGATGGGCTGATGACGAAACAGAAGTAGGGACGAATTCAACATCATTGTTACCAAGGGGCTCTGATAAAAGCCGGGAGCTGACGATTCTTCAAGAGGATTTAGCGAACAAAAGAGAACGCAAGTCCCTCGATTCTAGAACGGTAAAAGGTGCTGGCGAGGAGAAGGATTTATTCATTCCTATTGTTACGTTGGTATCAGTCATTGGATTTACTGGTCTTTATGGTTATGAAATGCTGCGGCTATATGCGAGGGGAGAGTTATACCTTCCATGGGACAGATAAATTAATATGCGGAGTAGATTGAATCTTAGAGTTTGGTATCAGATGGTATCTGGCAACCACGTTAAGGTTGTGAATCAGCTCTGCATCCTAGTGTTCGATTGAATCATGCCCTCCTATCCAATGGATGATGTTGTGTGGACGTAGATCTTGATCGAGAGCTAATGACAGACTCATCATCCTTTTCCGTCCTACTACCTCGTTTGCTTGTTCCGGCTGACCGATACGTCTTGGATCTTTCCGATATCAG
>JALLBB010000910.1:0-10971 GCA_036939735.1 Discostella stelligera
CGGGGATATCATCTAAATTTATTTAGGTGTTATGGTAGTAGTTTTAAACTAAGCATGTGTGAGTCCTGGCAAGATGTGCGCATGTGTTGCTTCACTGGGGAGCCATGGAATATCTAGATTGCATGCAGGGGTGGAGTGTATGCTGCAGCAATCAGGAAGTGTAACAGTGATGGATTATTTTTAACTTGAATGGTGGTGGCATGGGGACCTTCCACTAGGAAATGGCTAGTGGCACCCAAGTCACTTACGTTTCTGTTGTCTTATGCCAAAGATAGATTTATGTACAAGACAGTCAATCCTCAGCACTCAGCACGGGTAAAAATGTCTTTCTGTCGGGGCAATCGGATGCTTCTTTGTGCAAAGCCATTATTTGGGCGAGTTCCATCATTAGTCAAATCGCGAGTGTCTCGTTGATGGCATTGCCTTGTACTCAGAAATATCTATTCCACTGAACTCAATCTTCTCATGTGTTTTTAGTGCTCGTTGGAGATAGCGCTGTCGTTCCTAAGAAATTCGACAGCAACGTAAACAATTAGAGACTGTCCAACTTTTCAAATGAAAACGTGTGCATTATTGCACTCACCATAGATGCCCAAAAGGGAATTTTGTCAAACTCATAATACGGTATGCGAATAACCGTCCAACCTTTCCTTTTGAGTAGTCGATACTTCAACACAGTATGGCCAAGCACACGAGGAGTGATCTTGGTGCCACCTTCAATCATTGAGAGATCCTTTGTCGTTGATGCAGAACGAGTAAAGTGATGTGGTCCATCAAACTCCACGGCTACTTTGCGATGCCCTTCCTCGGGTAGCCCGTCAAAGTTATCCTCTGCAGTGTGCGTCCAAGCACTGCTTTCCTCAAGCACGATGGCAACGTCAACATCCTCGTCATACTCATTCCGATGTGCGACTTTCATTAGATTAAGCGTCTGGCTGATTGCCTTGTGGCGACTACTGCTCTGCTTGCTCCTGCTTTTTTCTTGCTTCCACTTTTCTTCAAGGTAGTTACTGAATGCCAGGGGAATAAACTTAGTTGCGTAAGGGCAGTCCTTGCGCAATAGAAAATAGGATTGCCAAAGTTGGTGCGCATGCTCAAGTTGCATGGCTCTTTCGTCGTCCTCGCCGGAGGGAGGCGAGGATGACAATATGGACGATGCGGCATGGAATATATTTTGTAGAAGTGTCACGACACTGTCACAATAATTTTCAAGCACGGTCAAGGACCATGCAAGATTGGCCTGCTCCTGTGGACCTAACCCAATCTGTCGCACACGTTTCGGTACTAGTTGTGCGTCATTCCTCCCCATGCGTCGTAATATCTCTCTAGAAGCCACATTGGGGAATATGGCGTACACATCTCCAAACTTCGGCGTTAGGTATAATCGAGCTTGGACCCACATCAAGATTGATATTTCGGCAGTGGAAAATCCTCTGTTGTACCTTTGACGATGACCGCTAACACGTCCTCCACCGTCATTGCCGCTAATCCTCTCTAACGATTCTCGGAAAATGGCCTCCAATACTGACTGATTATCAAGCCGGCCATGTGCCATTGCGGTTGCCAATTGTACTAAGTCGGCACAGGTCCAATGCGCCAAGGGACGACGTTGTCGCATTTGTTGTTGTTGATTGCCACCTCTCTTGGTAGGACTGATAGCACCATTGTGAATCCAGTAATCATGGATAGAATCCACCAAATAAACAAGTGCATCCCCTGAGTTGACGTTGTCTGATTCCATCGTTCCCAACGCCCATGCTATTTGTATTGCATCCCGAGGAAGGAAGTTACAATTATTTTTCTCTCGTGCACCAGTTGTTACGTTTGAGGCAGCAGCAGCAGGAGCAGCAGCGGTATTACCGAGTGTGCAAGATCTTAGTCGAGACGTTGCCTCTCTTGCAAGGAATGACATCATCCTCTCCGATTCTTTCGATTTGTACGCACCACGTGTGGCATAGGACCATGCAACGTTTGATAATTCTCTCCACGAGAAATCAGGAAACAGACTTTTACGATCCTCCTCCACCGTCTCTGCCGCCGCTAATATTTGTTCCCCTTCTCCTCGGCAAAGGGCAATGGCGACAGCGTCAAAGAGCCTATCAACAGTGTTGCTGCTGCCATCGGGGGATGATCTGGGAGCATCATCATTCAAAGTTGAAGTTGAAAACGAATTCGATTCGACAAATGTAACAAAGTCAGCCTCGTTCTCAACTGTGGTGACGGGGGTAGTAACATACCCGACCTTTTTCTTCCTGGTATCCACGCCGATGGAATGGCCATTAATACTATTGTCACCACCGCCATCACCACGATCAACCTGGGAGGAAGAAGAGGGCGATACTATTGATGTTGATGACGAAAACCATTCCAGCCTCCGCGGTGATTCCCAACCTGGCGGTCGATCTCGTGGTCCGACAGTAGCGTAGGCCCATAACAGCATGGATATCTCCCCAGGTCGAATGATATTAGTTTTGGGGTGTTGTCGAGGAGCTGACGGAAGAAAGTTGAAAGACTTTGAGATATTTCCACTGCAGCTGTTGCCGCCGCCGCTGCTGTTGTCATTATCACCATCATCGTCATCGCCAACGTCGTCGTCGACCTCGTTTCTCTGAATCTCCTCCAAATGATCAATGACTCGTTGGGCAATGAGAGCGAGTACCTCGTCAATCAGTCCATCCATCCTTCGAGACGATGTGGGAGATGTTGCTGCTGACGATGCCACAGTCGTCGCGCCATCATCCAATATTGTTTGCGTGGTAGTACCCTCCTGGTCATTCTCCTGGCGTAAATTCCACGTGGTAGTCCTAGCAGTTGCAGGAGTCGCCGTTGTAAAAAATGAAGACTGTTTTCCTCCACCCGACAACTTGTTTTTCAAACTCTTGGTGAAAGAATCATCCGCATGATCATGATGCAAAGCAAATTTGGCCAAGGACCAAGCGGCATTGCACAACTGTCTTGGTGATAATCGGTTGGGTATGGAAACAAGGTCGGACAATGTTGAAAGCGTTTGCGTGAATAGCGCTGCGTAGAGATTGTCGATTTCGAAGGAATGGTCCGCGTTATATTTGTTGTTGCTGATTGCAGTAGTGGCGATTGTGGTGGTTGGAAAAGAGGAGGATGCGATGCTGCCGCTTCCGCTGCTGCTGCTCGTCGTCGTCCTGTCATCTACCTTGGAACGTTCCCAAATTTTGGAAGACAGAGTCAAGGCACACACAAGATTGGCGGCATTGCAGAATTCGGGTGGCGTGTTATGAAGGGTTTGGAGTATGGTGCAAATAGCTTGCTTTGCTAGGTAGGCATTGTTGTTGTTGTCATCGTCGTCGTGTTGATGATTGTAATCCTTGCTGCGATGGTGGTGGTTGTGGTTAATTCTGTTGCGATTGCGATTGTCCCGAATATTCGCTTCCGCCTGAACCGCCGCCTTTTGTATCCGTTGCTGAGTCCGCAAGGAGTTTGCGTAATCGGCATTCCATGGAGTTGGTCTTTCTCTCGTATCCATAATTTTTGTTGTGCGAGTCTTAGACGCTTCCTTCGTCATCCCTTGGGAGGATGGAGTTGGTAGTGATGACGTCGCTGGTGCAATTGATGTTGATAGAGTTCTTTCTCTTCTTCCTTTGGTGGCGTGTGGTGGATATTGTTGTTGTTGTTGTTGTTGTTGTTTTCGAGGTAATGTTTTCGAAGACGGCGGCTCCTCATCTGCAATAACAATTCGAGAAGATGACGCCAATATTGTTGACGCTGATGACACAATTGACACCACGGATGCAACTGAGGCAGTATTCGAAGATCTCCCCTTTCCATCACGAGGAAGTAATGATGCCTTCGCGGACTGCGATGAAATGGCAATCATTCCAAACGCCTGAGCACACTGATTATTATTGTTGCTGTTGGGACCATGGCAATTGATATGACAAATGGCGAGGAGCAGGGCATGCAGGCAGACCGGATGCCGCTGCAGACACCACTGGATTCTACACCTTCTCATTCGTCGTTTTCTATGATCAGCCGTTGTGTGTTGTGTTGTTCATGACGATGATGAGAGTACGATGTCGTAAAAATTTGACGACTTGTAATATTGGCGACTTGATGATCTCTTTGTTTTGTTGTGTGGCGAGCATGCGGCCGGACAACAAAACGGCGGGACAGATCTTTTTCTAACCTGCCTTCAATTCTGTCTGGCCGGCGTCCATGCTGACGCACTTCTACTCTTTGTCATCATCTCCCCGCATGCCTCTCCCGGTGCATCATGACGTCTGCCTGGGCACGTACTACTACTTACGCGTGCATGCGTTCGGCCGGCCGGCGGGCCCACCCGGTCTTGTTGTGATGTTGTTGTATCGTAGAGAGTGACGACGAGAACAACCCCTTGCCTGCCTCAATAATAACTTGATACTGTCGTACCAAACTCTCGCTCTCCCCCCAAAGTCAAAGTAAACAATTGTAGTACTCGTAATCATGATGTCCAAGTTTGCCTTCGCCGCAGTCATTGCCATGATTGCCTCTTCTGCCTCGGCATTTGCCCCGGTTTCTAGGTAAGTTGTTACACATCGTGATTATTATTTCGCACCCTCCCCCACCTCCTCCTCCCTTCCCGCTCTCTAGAGTAGTTGGCATTATTTTCATTTCTGTGCAATATTGTTCTTTGAAAGTGCCACCTCGCTATTATACTTCAACGGGCAAGTAACGGAGGGGAGTTGATGCCTACTGCTGCCTGCTCTCCATCGTCATCTCTAGCCGCTCTCTATCCCTCTCTCGGGGGGGGAGGGGGTCAGAAAAAGTAGATCTTTGGATTTGAGGTCGAGGGATCGCATATGTGCTCTCGACACACACACTCTTGCGGCCACAACGAGAGGGAAAGAATGAAGATATTACTGAGGAGAGCAGTCTTGGGAGGAGGAGGGGGAGAAGGGTGGTTGGTGTAGTCTCTCTCCTCTTTTATTCGTCCGTCTGCTCGGAAGCCCCCCACATCATGGTTGTTTCGGTGCAGTAGCATTTTCCTTACTCAAAAACATTATTCGTCGTTCTCTCCCACCGTCCATAAACACAGACCGATCCGAGCCACCACCTCCGTCTTCGCCGAAGATGTCGACTACGAGGCACAATTCAAGAAGCTGCAACAGGAGGCAGAAATCCGTTTGGAGGAAAAAGTCGAAGAACTCATGAAGAATATTGAGACTGTTGGATCGAAGTGAGCGGGCATATGTCTTTTACAAGGAGGGCATGCCATATTATTCTTTCGGGAAAGAAGCAGAGGATTGTGTTACGCATTTTATTGGCTTTTGGCCTTGCCATCTTTGTTGACAAATAATTAGAGGGCTGAGAGAAATAACAGTATGATCATATCTTCATCCTACGTACTACTACTTCTCCCTCCCTCTTTGTTAATAATATATGCAATCGCGTACCATTAGGGCAGGTGCGTCCACTACTTCTCAGCTCGATGATTACACGTAAATGCGTTGCCCATGGGACTCGCGCATTGAAAGTGATGAGGAAGAATTTTTGCTGCAATGATAATTTGACATGATCTGTCAATGTTGTGGAATGGTAAGTTCGCTCGGAATTCCTCGAGAGACACCGAATTCCTTCTCGATGAAAGCTTCGACCCGCCTTGCGATACCGAAAGCACCCCAGGTCCGATAGCAGGCAGTAGATTGTTCGAAGTATGCGAGCGACTTCTCACGCTGTCCTTCTTCCAAGAAGAAATAACCAGCAAGCTCATTTGCCATAGCTTCCTCCTGAATAAACTTATGCGCTTGCGCAGCCGTAATGGATGATTCATAACAAGTCGCAGCCATGCTTGAATTTTTCATCGAACAGTGAAATTCGGCTTCGAGCAAAAGCTGCTTGTTCTTGAAATTCCATTCCGAGTAAGCTAACCAACCCTCCATCTTGTGAAGAGCCTTCTCGCCACGAACTTTGTATCGTTCATCTCCTTTTGGTGATGAAATAGTCGGGTAAGATAGTGGAGATGGGTTCGGAGCAGAACATAAATAGAGTCGACGACCTACCTGTTTGGCGCAGGAAGTAAAAATTAATAAGTCCATCGTAAAACACATTGTTGATGGATCCACTTAGCATTGACATTGGTTTATCCTGTTTGATAATATTTGAACAATTCAATGGATTACAGCAAAGGTGGTTGACTTCAAATATACATGCACTCCAACAAAACCGCAATCACACTGGAGTTTGACTTACTATGAAAAATTCAAAGTACATGTTTGAATATTTGATAGCCACTTCCATATTTCTGAGCAAAAAATAGTAGGGAGTTTGAACAGAAAGCATTATCAAGACGAAATTGAACCGCTTCAATTCAATCGCGTCCTTCAGTGCTTGCTGGTTGTTCATAGAATGGAACTGATAGGAAGGAAGCGATGAGTTTTGAACAAGATCATTGCCCTCAAATTCATTAAGGACATTGTACAGTGGAGTGAAAAAGAAGCGAACGAACAGATTGTATCCTGGTGTCTTGAAGGAGGAATCGCAACCAAAATGACTTCCGGCGAGACGAAAGCAGATGTCTACTTCGCCAGTCAGCACTCTGATATTTTTCCCACTGGCGAAGCTCCTCATTAGGTAGAAAATAGGACCCGAATGGGCATACTCGTTATTGCCAGTGTCGTACGCAAAGCGAACGCATTGAGACAATGGCTCCAATGTTGATTGCATGGGTTCTCCGATTGAAGGAACGTGATAGGTGTGAATCTTCTCCATAATAAATAAGTGGGAAAGTGACAACGAAGTACTAACCTGCGAACACCAAAATCGACCCGTAAATCGCAGCGTAGACAGGTGGTATGAGAGTTGGCTTCTCGCCAGACAGTTTCAGCAGCAGCAGTGCAGTGCGTCCCCATGCGATGCCCTCGCCGATAAATCCTGATATGTTCACAAGTGCTGAGGCAAACGCGGCAATACCATGGATACTGTCATCACTCGTCCCATGAGTCATTGAAACTTCCACCATTCTGCAGCATACGAATGCTGCGACAAGGCTCTTAGCCTGATTGCACAAGAAAAGGAGTAATGCCATAACCTTCATTGCTCGCACTTTCTTCATATCTGTTAAGCGTTTCGTTGATAGAATAAAATCAAGTTTCAGTTCTGAGTATTGCACCTTTTGTTTCACTAATTCAGAGCACACCCGATTGTGATCAACGTTTGCTAGATCCAGTGGTTCTTCAAGATGTTCTAATGCATTGAGGCACTCGTCGATTGCTTTTGAAATATCTGTCGCGGCCAAAAGCTGGACCCAAACAACATGCGTCTTGAATTTATCAGAGAAGTCTTTGGCCTGTTCAAAGACCTCGTTAATCCTTTGCATGAGTTTGCTTCGGTCGCCTGTGAGGCTTGGAAACAGAGACAAAACAGAGGCTTCGTACAGACGAATGCATAGATCATACTGCGTCTCCCAACAAGTATCACTTAAGAATGATATCCCATTCTCGGCATACCTGGCAGCACCGGCAAAGTCTGGAACGGAAATAGCCGCTTTTGCCGCACGTAAATTCAGATCAGCAAACACGGCCCGTTCTTTTGCTCCTGTAGTGGATTTGCTCCCTATTCGATTGATCAAATCCACTGCCACAAATAGTACCGAGTCAACAGAGTCACTGGCCGATGCTTCCTTTATTAGAGCCGTAACCAACTTGCGCAAGAGTGGAATGAGGTCGTCCTCGCTAATGGAATCTATGGACGCCTTGAGGATCAAGTCATGAGTAAAGCTGACCAAATGACCTGCCCGCTCGATGAGACCTTCGCTGATTACGACTTGTAATGCCGCGTTTATGTCAATACTCTTTTTCCCATCATAATTCGCCACAAAGTCGAGTACTCGCTGGTCTACCTGGAACCCAAAACAACTGAGTATTTGAACTCCAAGGAGAGCGTCTGTTGACAGCCTCTGCAGCTTAAATGAATACAGCTCGGCAACACTGTCTGTGATTGGAAAAATATCGATGGAATCCGCATCCCACTCCCATCCTCTGGAAAAGCTATGAGTTAGCAAGTTGTTGACTGTCAATGCTTGAATGAACTCGATCACATGCAGTGGATGCCCATCTGTCTTTTGAATGACAAGCTCAGTCAGAGGTCTAACTCTCCGAACAGGCAACGAAAGTTTATCGGAAAGCATCTCATTGAGAGACTCGTGAGAAAGACCCGACAGTGGGATGTCTGTCATGTTGATTGAACTGTCTGATTGGAATTTGTACAGGACCTTCACTAGTGGATGATTGCTATCCACCTCATTATCACGGTAGGATCCAACAAGCATGATGTATGCATCCTCATCTACCTCGAGAGTTTGACTGCCGTTCTGCTCGACAGTGAACAAAGAATTCAGATCAGGGCTTGCCTCCTTGACGATTTCGACTAACATCGACAATGAGAGAGGATCCGCCCATTGTAAGTCATCGACAAACAATAGAACTGGCGCTTGCTTCGATGATAACGCCCGAATCAAACCACGAAATAGTGATGCCATCATACTTTCATTTAATCCGGGAGACTCCAAGGGTGGTGACACATCCAAAAGGAGATTCAACGACGGAATATGCTTCGCCAACATTCCAAGTCCTTGTGGAAAGATCATTCTCCTAAGTCGCGCGCACAAATCTTGCTGAGTTCTTCCTGAGCAAGAGCAATCATTGGAAAAGTGGGAGGATGCAATCGCTCTGTTGCACTTAGTTCCGTGATCGGGACACATGGCAAGAGATATCAAGTACTTGTCAAATGCTTTGCCGAGGACAGAGAGAGGCTCGGGATGAGCTGTATGCAGCAGCACAATCAGAAATTAAGGGCATATGAGAAAGATAAATTTAATTCTGGTCATTGCAATCATTTTTGACCAGTTCGCCTTGCACTCCTGATGTGTACGCATCCCAATACAGGAGTGTAACCCAAAGGCAACTTGAACTCACCTACACGGTCAAATTTACATCGCAAAAATAGCCATCCATTCTCCTCCAGACGGGCGCCCCCCACCCTCACGAGGCGGCTCTTTCCTGCACCAGAGTGTCCAGAAACCATGACGATCTCGCTCATTTTTCCAGTCATTCTTGAAAGTCTTTTGCCCAGCTCCATCTCTCCTCTTGCGCATGTAACCCGTTCGGCGGCGGTCATCAAGGCTTCTGTGGCACCATCTCTCCCGTACAGCTTGTTATCAAATACAATCTTCCATCTCTCTGAAGATGTGCCATGCAAAAATCTATCTGGATTTAAGATCATTTGCTTCAAGTCGGAGAGAACGTCCTCGAACGATGTGAATGCATGGGCAGAACGGAATATGTCTCCATGTTCGTCACCCAGCAAATCACAGATGAACCGACGCATAGGTAGGGGAACACCAGCATCCAACATGGCCAAAGCATAACCGCTGTCACTGCTATTTTCCGATTCGTTCGCACGGTACTGTTTTCTTATCATGTCCATAATCTCATCGTCCTCCTCACCTGAACAGTCACCGGAACCTTCTCGAAGGCTGAGAGCAATAGACATGCTGGATTCCGATGCGGTAACATTACGAGCGATGAAATCAGGCAACCTAGGCCCATCACCCCTCAAACATATTGCATAAGCTATGCGTGCAAATGCATGCATTGCAGCATATTTTTTTTGGGTTTCGTCCACTTCACACTCATAGCAGAGTGGAGAAGCATCATAAGTGGTGATAAAGTCAGCAGATAGTTGTTCATTACGTTCCCCCCCAAACATCAATGATGCAGTCGATTTTCGCACAGTGACATTGGCCACAGTGATGAGGTGTGTTTGGCCAAGATTCAGCATCGAGTTACCGACAATTTTGCCAGCAAGGGAATTCAATATTTGTGCCGTCAACTCCAGGTATTTTCGTTGCGTCGACATAATATCCTCCAGCTGAACACCTTCCCCCCCGATATTACCGGCGTTGTGGAAGGCAATCCAATCTTGCAACTGACATTCGAATTCATCATTTACTGCGTGATTATCACGGATCCCAATCCACTCAGCGTCTGAAGCTCGTGCTATCGGTACATGTGCTGATCGAGGATCCCCCAACAGTGCAGAAGATGAAGTTGCTGTAGCAGAATGTTCATTTTGGAGAGATCCCAAGGTTGACCGCGGCAAAATAATAGCGGTAGAACCAACAATTGGCTGCGATGCTGCTTTCCTATCTTTCTTGGAGGGAATTCGTCGACGGATCCACATTTGTCGGGCGCGATCTCTGCTCTCCTCCTGAGAGAACCCAGCCGTTCGCATTGCGTGGGTTACCATGAGAGTCGGATCCTTTAGAAGTAGGTCCACAGCTTTGGTGGCTCGGGGATCTTGGTGGCTTCCAAGTCGGGACATGGTTGGGGCACTTTTTTTCGCAAAAGAACAAGGGGCTTGTGGTAGTTAGAGTGGTAGTTGCGGCAGTATTAGGTGGCTCCATCACCGACGCGACAACATCATGTCACAGCCTCTGCCTTCTGCTTCTCAACAGCTCTTCAGCCTTCTTCCTCATTCGTCGATGGATCTTCAATGCCACTACGACCCTTTCTACTAGGTGAGGCCCTTCCTTATGGTGCGAAAGGACGAAGGCGACAGATGCTCTATCGCGATCTGAAAAATAATGCCGTCGTTGGTGTGTGACTCCCGTCCTCTCCCGTCTCCCAAACAACAAAAGGCGTGGGTAGAAGAAGTGATCCTAATTAAATTAAATTAAAGTACCATTCCACACCATGTTCATTATTACTTTTCCATGATGGGAGGAGTCATGTCACAACCACTGTCCCCTGTAATTCCCCTGTAATTAATCGTTCTCGAACAAACTCAACCCGTTTCCCTTTTCAATACACAATTGATGGGAGGAGTCCTGTAATTCCCCTGTAATTAATCGTTCTCGAACAAACTCAACCCGTTTCCCTTTTCAATACACAATTGATGGGAGGAGTCCTGTAATTCCCCTGTAATTAATCGTTCTCGAACAAACTCAACCCGTTTCCCTTT
>JALLBB010000911.1:0-10953 GCA_036939735.1 Discostella stelligera
CTCCTAGCGTAGTCGTGCGGGAGGGGTCCAACACACCCTTTCAGAGTGCTAGGCGGAAGTGCTCTAGGGAGATGAGTTGGTGAATTGTGGTGATGAAGATAGTATGGGCGTACCATTTGATGATGTTTACCGTCAAAATGCTTAGTGAAATAGTCAGCTAGATTTTCTTTGCCAGGGGTCCATGTAACATTGAAGTTGTTCCTGTTGACTTGGTCGGCGACCCAGAAGAAATTCTTTTCCATGGCACGTGATCGTTGTTTTTTGACGGTGTCGTTGGCAATGGCGGCGGCAGTGCTGTTGTCGCAATGCACTGGTGTGGCGGGTTGTATGTGCCCAAGTTCTTCGAGCGTTAGGCGAAGAACAACTGCATCTTGGCAATTGTAAAAGAGGGCACCGAGCTCAGCTTCGGCCGCCGAGGCCACGACGAATTTGCAAATGTTGGCAATGACGTGGATAGGGCCGTTCAACGGGATAGGGTGGTGTGGTTTGGGGGCGGAGCCGAGGAAGAAGAAACCTCCTATGCGACTGCGGGCGCGAGGTTCGGAGAGGTAAGAGGCATCCGAGTGTACGTTAAGGATCATGTCCGACTTGGTGAATCTGACAGTGGCATCTTTGTGGGTGCAGAGGTAGTCAAGGAGCTGGTCTGTGGCGGCTTCGGTGGAGGCAGTGGCTGTTGCTTGTTCGGCGGCGATGCTGCTGAGTGTCACCAGGACAGTGTTGTCCACAGCGCGGGCATAGTACATGATGGTGCCTACGATTTGTTGAATGCGGCGGATGCGGTCAAGGGGTAATGTGGGTTGGGTGTTATGTGGGACTGGGAGTTGTGCATCGGTGCCGTATGTGCGTGGTGGGGCAGCATGCGGGCAATGTTGTGGACGCAATGGTGGGTTGTGGTTGAAACGAGTGAGGAGGCGGTCAGCATAACCGGGCATGGAAATATCGACGTGTCCCTGGTCGTAGTTCCATTTGAGGGTGATACCGCAGTACAGTTTTCCATCCCAGTCGACCTCCAGTTCATAGTGGTTTTTCAGTGACGCAATGAGGTGATTAGCGTCGTCTTTTCCAATGTATTTGACTCCAAAATCGTCAACTGTCAGAGTAAATTGGGTGGGACGTGTTGTGTGTTTCCAAAGGCCCGGCGTGTGTGGTACTTCGTAGTATCCGTGTGGCCGTAGGCGTTTGCGTAGGAGCTGGTTGGCGAGGATCCCTGCTTGTGGGAGGCCGTAGATGGCTTTGCGGACTTCGATGTAGACAAAACCATTTTTGGCATGTTGGTCAAGGGCGTATTGGCGTATGATGTGGTCGGGGAAAATGCTGAGGGGCATTTTCATGTATTCGTAGCGAGTCATGGGTGTGCCAAGGTAGAAATTTTTGATGTCAAGGCACATGTATTTAGCGCCTGGCGTGCTGATGGTACTGTTCCACAGGATTTTTGCAGTTGTGAGGTCGGCGGTCCGAGTGGTAAGTTCGTAGGGGTAGTGAAGTAGATTTCCTCCGGCAGTGAGGCGGACTCGGTTGGGGTCGGCTTTTTGGGGTCGATAGTCGACCACAATGCGGACGTATGTGACTGTCCGGTCGCTGGGGATGTTGCGGATTTCATCGTGTGTAAGGACGTAGATTGTGTTGGTGCCCGGGGTGCCGGTGAGGTCATCGCCTTGGGCAAGGTTACCAAATTCTTTTCCAAAAGCACGTTGCCAGGTATCACGGAGGAGGTCGTCACGTATGAGGGTGGTGTACTTGTCGATGGACACGCCGGTGACGGGATGTGTGACAGGTGCGCAGAAGTGTGTGGCAGGTATGTCCGGCTGTGCAGTGAGTGTTGCAAGTGCCGCATGGCAATACCGCCAAGGCGTGATGAGTGCTAATCTGGGTGAGCGTCGCGGTGGTTGTGGCGTAGGGAGCTCCTGTGAGGGTTCTGCGGGTGGTAACCCGGGGAGGGCAGGGGGTGTGGGAGCAACTGTGGGCGTGGCCGTGGGTGTGTTCGTAGGCGACGTGTTTGCGCGGGTTTGTCGCATATGAAGGCGCGGTGCTGTCCGTGCAATGTGCGGTGCAGTGGGGTTAGTGGAAGTGGGAGGCTGTGTGGGTTTTGGCGTTGGGTGCGTTTCACCTTCACCCTTTGAGGTGGGCCATGGGAGCGAGTCATCGTCGTATGGACCCGCTTTTGGCGCACCGTGTTTGGTAAGTGCGTGGAGGGCCTCCATGAGGGCAAGGAAGAATTTTCTCCTTTTGCGTAGTGGCAGCTGGATAATGCCGCGTAAGAGCTCGCGGATGACTTGATGTAGGTGTTGCTGTGGCGTGAGCATGGGCAGGTCGCAGTGTTGTGGGTATAGTTCGTATGTGCCGGAGATGCGCATTGCTCTTGTTTCGGGGACGTAGAAATGGTGGCACCGATAGTGGTCGAGTGCTGGCCCACAGTACCACGCGTCGATGCCGCGCGGTCCCCATGATGTGCGGACAGTGGGGGAGACGTGTATGACTGCTCTGGTGCCGGGAGGTGCCAGTGGGTGTGCGTTCCAGTCGTATTTGTGGCCATGGAGCTGTTCATAGGCGGAAATTGTTGGGTTGAGGTGTGAGCGTCGGAGAATGTTGCACGTATTTTCAGCTTGCTCTGTTAGATGGTTCCACAGTTGTAGTGGGAAGTTTGCATCAGTTGTGCAAAGACCACTGATGAAGTGATTTTTGAAGGTTTGAATGGCACGCTCGGCGGCATTTGCGCGATGGTTGTTGGGTTCGACGAATTGGACTTGTCCGCCATGGGCGATCATGAAGGCTTTTATTGCAGGTGCAGCTTGATTGTCCACGACGGCGAACAGTGGTTTGAAGCCGTGGGTGTCGAGGCGGTTGTACACGACAGTAAACGCGTCCATGATGTCTTTTGTTGTAGTAGATTTGATGGGGACGGCAAAGATGTAGTTTGGGTCGTAGGCATAGGCCACGAAGAATAGTTGCTGGCCGTCTAGTGTGCGTGCAGGAAGGTTACCGGTGCAGTCGGTGTAGAATGTGTTGGCTTGTTTGTCGGCGAGGGCAGCGTAGCAGAAGACATGTGCGGCCGCGTGTGGCAGGTTGGTAGGGCTGTTGTGGAGACGTCGCGTGCTGCGGTGGCCAGTGGGACGTAGTTTGAGTCGGCCTTTTGCTGTGGCGGGTGATTTGCCGAGGTGCGTGTGGATGAGATCCGGAGTTAGGAATGGGATGTTGTCGAGGAAACCCAAGTTGGCTGCCCGAAGCATTGTTTGAATGGGGGGGCAGAAAAACGCTTGATGCATGTATTTGACGCGGTGGCGCAAGTAGGTGATGGTGTGGACGTTGTTTGTGGCGTGCGATGGCGTGGGCGCATTAGTGGGTGTGTCACTGGTGCTAGTGAGCGGGAAGTGCCACAGGCCTGTGGTGGCATCACGTGTGCCAGTGAGAATGTGTCGTGGGCCGTCATGGAGGTGGCAGGCGGTAGCGTCGTATGTAACTTGGTAACCGGCATCGCAGAGGACGGCGGTTGAAAGTAGGGAGGTGTGCGCAAGGCCGGGCACGATATGGGCTTTTGTGGCTTCGGGGCGCAAACCGGGGATGGCTAAATCGCATGTGTGTGTTGATCGGAGTGTGGCGCCATCTGGGAGGAGAATGGTGATTGGTGTTGTGGCAATCTGTTTGTTGTAAACTGGGGCGTTCATGGTCATGAAATGGCCGGTTGCGCCAGTGTCGCTGATGGCTGAAGGTGCTGCGCGTGGTGGTTTGTCGTCATTGTCATCGTCGTCGTCAAAATCGGCAAGGATTGCAAATCTGTTTGGGGTAGGTTTGGTGGTGGGGGTCGCCGTAGTAGTAGCTACATTGTTTATTTTATCGTCTACGACTAGTGGCGCCCCTCCCCGTCAAGCGAGGTGCGGAGGAGGATTGACGGGCATGATTGTTTTGTGTGCGGCCTTGCGTGAGACGTGATGTCCCATGGCTGCGTATTGGGCCACATTGTCGCGTGTACAGCCATGTTGGTGGTGCGCGTTGGGAGTGGGGCAGGTTGCACTGGTGTGCCAGATGGGGACGTCGAAGCCGCACGTGTAGCAGTAGTTTAGATTGTTGTATCTTTTGTTGGGATTTGGCGGTGTATTGCCGCGGTGATGTGCGGTGCCTGGCGTGGTGGAAGTGGGCACAGTGGGTAGGGCAACTGGCGGGATCGTGAACGGTGGTGGTGCCGGGACATTGCTGAATGGCGCAGGGAGGTGCGCCTGTGGGTTTGGTAGTGGTGGTTGTTGTTGTTGTTGTGGGTACCGGTTGGTACCGGTACGGTTGCGTCGTGGACCATTTTGGGGAGGTCGATATGGAACCGGCTGGATTAGCGGTGCAGGTAGGATAGGCGCCGGGGCGGCGACGGGCGGCGGCGTAGTTGTCGCCGCTGTGGCTAGGTTGGCAAGTTGTTGTTGTGTGGTGGTGAGGGCGGCCCGAAGGTCGTTCAGGGCGGTTTGGTGTGCTTGTTGTTGCACAGTGTACTCGCGCTGGATGGCGCCTAATTCCGCCGAGAGGGTGGCTTCGATGTTGGTCAAAGCGTCATCGTGCGTGATCGCGTTTGCGGCGGTGTGATATCCCGCAGATGCCATGGTGCCGCTGCCGGATTGTTCACGCACGATGTAGGCGGTTGTAAAATGCGCTTTGAGCGCATCCCATGTTTTGTTGGCATGGGGTAGCGCGTTCCATTCGATGAGCGCTTGGCTGTAGAGGCCCGTGAGCTGTATGGCCATGATGGCTTTAGTACACATTTGCTCGATCGTGTACGGCGGCGTGGCGATGAGGGCGGCCACGAAACAGTCTTCGAGGCGGTCGAAGTACGTTTCGATTGGTTCGGCTGGGTTCCATGGAGCGGCGAAGAGGGCATCGTTTGCCGTGCGCTCCGCCGGTGAGGGCGTTCCATACGTTGTGCGGAGGCTGAGGAGTATGTCGCGTGGGTCATGATTGGCCCGGTACGCGGTTGATCCAATGATGGTGCCTGCGGCAGGAATGCCGGTGCGTCGAAATGCCTTGGGTACCGCGATGTTGAGCGCGGCATTGATTGCCCGCGTGACCGTAGCCTGCGATTGCCACGCGGCTTTTGCCGCGTCATATGTGGCCTCGGCATCGTGGGTGGCTTGCGCGTTGAGACCGACGGGGCGATGGGGGCCTGGGTTGGGGGCATTCGTCCATGGTATGGCGGATTTCAAGGCGTATTCCGCGGGCTGTTCGGGCAGGCCGCGGAAGCCCCATTCCTCGGATTGCGACGATTGGAGGGTCTCGAGGCGCTCAAAAAGGACGCGCTCCAGAGCCCGAATGTTGGCATGGGAAGGGCGTGGATGTAGGCTCGGGAGTGTGCCGATTGTGGCCGTCGCTGTTTCGAAGTCGATGGCAAAGGACGGTGGTGGGGTGGCGGCGGGCACCGCGGCGGGCAGTGCGAGGGCGTCGTGGGCGGCGGCGGCGGCGGCGTCGTGGGCGGCGGCGGTGGCGGCGGCGGCGGCGTCCATAGTTATGCAGAGTAAACGTATTAATCGGAACTATTGAACAACAAAGGAAACGATGAAGAAAAGCTGTTCCGATTAATTTATGGCTACATGAATTGATCTCGGGGGCAGCGTCATTGGGCGCTACGTGTTCACTCTGGCGAGTGCCGCCGTTGGCTTCTGGCCACGGTCTGTCCGTAGGCGGGGCAGTGGAGCGCTCCTAGCGTAGTCGTGCGGGAGGGGTCCAACACACCCTTTCAGAGTGCTAGGCGTAAGGGCTCTAGGGAGATGCGTTGGCGAATTGTGGTGGTGAAGATAGTATGGGCGGACCATTTGATGATGTTTAGCATCAAAGTGCTTAGTAAAATAGTCAGCCAGATTTTCTTTGCCTGGAGTCCATGTGACAGTGAAGTTGTTCCTGGTGACTTGGTCGGCCACCCAGAAGAAATTCTTTTCCATGGCACGAGAGCGTTGTTTTTTGACGGTGTCGTTGGCAATGGCGGCGGCAGTGCTATTGTCGCAATGTACTGGTGTGGCGTGCTGTTTATGCCCGAGTTCTTCGAGCGTCAGGCGAAGGACAACTGCATCTTGGCAATTGTAAAAGAGTGCGCCGAGCTCCGCTTCGGCCGCGGAGGCAACAACAAATTTGCAAATGTTGGCAATGACATGGATAGGGCCGTTCAATTGTATAGGATGGTGTGGTCTGGGTGTTGAGCCGAGAAAGAAAATGCCTCCGATCCGACTGCGGGCGCGCGGTTCGGAAAGATAAGAGGCATCGGAGTGTACATTGAGGATCATGTCCGACTTGACGAATCTGACGGTGGCATCTTTGTGGGTGCAGAGGTAGTCAAGGAGTTGTTCCGTGGCGGCCTCGGTGGAGGCAGTGGCTGTTGCCTGTTCGGCGGCAATGCTGCTGAGTGTCACCAGGACAGTGTTGTCCACAGCGCAGGCATAGTACATGATGGTGCCAACGATTTGTTGAATGCGGCGGATGCGGTCGGGTGGCAATGTGGGTTGGGTGTTATGCGGGACTGGGAGTTGTGCATTGTTGCCGTATGTGCGTGGTGGGGCAGCATGTGGGCAATGTTGTGGACGCAATGGCGGGGTGTGGTTGAAACAAGTGAGGAGTCGGTCAGCATAGCCGGGCATGGATATGTCGACCTGTCCTTGGTCGTAGTTCCATTTTAGGGTGATACCGCAGTAGAGTTTGCCATCCCAGTCGACCTCAAGTTCATAGTGGCTTTTGAGTGCCGCAATGAGGTGATTAGCGTTGTCTTGTCCGATGTATTTAACTCCAAAATCATCAACTGTGAGAGTAAATTGGGTGGTACGGGTTGTGTGTTTCCAAAGGCCCGGCGTGTGGGGTACTTCGTAGTATCCGTGTGGCCGGAGGCGTTTGCGTAAGAGCTGGTTGGCGAGGATTCCTGGATGTGGGAGGCCGTAAATAGCTTTGCGGACTTCGATGTAGACGAAACCGTTTTTGGCATGTTGGTCAAGGTTGTACTTGCATATGATGTGTTCGGGGAAAATGCTGAGGGGCATTTTCATGTATTCGTAGCGAGTCATGGGTGTTCCAAGGTAGAAATTTTTAATGTCAAGGCACATGTATTTGGCGCCTGGAGTGCTAATGGTGCTGTTCCACAGGATTTTCACGGTTGTGAGGTCGGCTGTCCGGGTGGTGAGTTTGTAGGGGTAGTGAATTAGATTTCCACCGGCAGTTAAGCGGACTCGGTTGGGGTCTGTTTTTGGGGTCGATAGTCGACCACAATGCGGACGTATGTGACTGTGCAGTCGCTGGGAATGTTGCGGATTCCATCATGCAAAAGGACGTAGATTGTGTTCGTGCCCGGGGTGCCGGTGAGGTCATCGCCTTGGGCTAGATTTCCAAATTCTTTTCCAAATGCACATTGCCAGGTATCACGGAGGAGATTGTCCCGTATGAGGGTGGTGTACTTGTCAATTGACACTCCAGTGACAGGATGTGTAACGGGTGCGCAGAAGTGTGTGGCAGGTATGTCCGGCTGTGTTGTGAGTGATGCAAGTGCTGCATGGCTGTACCGCCGAGGAGTGATGAGGGCTAGTCGGGGTGAGCGTCGCGGTGGTTGTGGCGTAGGGGGCTCCTGTGATGGTTCTGTCGGTGGTAACATGGGGAGTGAAGGGGATGTGGGAGCGGCTGTGGGTGCGGCCGTGGGTGTGTTTGTAGGCGGCGTGTTGGCGCGGGTTTGTCGCATGTGGATGCGTGGGGCCGCCCGTGCAATATGCGGTGCAGTGGGGTTAGTTGAAGTGGGCGGCAGTGTGGGTTCTTGAGGCGGGTGCGTGGCACCCTTTGAGGTGGGCCATGAGAGCGAGTCATCGTCGTACGGACCAGCTTTTGGTGCACCGCGTTTGGTGAGTGTGTGGAGGGCCTCCATGATGGCAAGGAAGAATTTTCTCCGTTTGTGTAGTGGTAGCTGGAGCATACCGCGTAAGAGCTCGCGGATGACTTGGTGCAGGTGTTGCTGTGGCGTGAGCGTGGGCAGGTCGCAGTGTTGTGGGTAGAGCTCGTATGTGCCTGAGATGCGCATTGCTCTTGTCTCGGGGACGTAAAAATGGTGGCACCGATAGTGGTCGAGTGCTGGCCCACAGTACCACGCATCGATGCCGCGCGGTCCCCATGATGTGCGGAGGGTGGGGGAGATGTGTATGATTGCTCTGGTGCCGGGTGGTGCAAGTGGGTGTGCGTTCCAGTCGTATTTGCAGCCGTGGAGCTGTTCGTATGCGGAAATGGTTGGGTTGAGGCGTGAGCGTCGGAGAATGTTGCACGTGATCTCTGCCTGTTCTGCGAGGTAGTTCCACAGTTGTAGGGGGAAGTTTGCATCGGTTGTGCAGAGACCACTGATGAAGTGATTTTTGAATGTTTGAATGGCACGCTCGGCGGCATTTGCGCGGTGGTTGTTGGGTTCGACGAGTTGGACTTGTCCGCCACAGGCGGCCATGAAAGCTTTAATTGCGGGCGCAGCTTGATTGTCAGCAACGGCGAAAGCGGGTTTGAAGCCGTGGGTTTCGAGGCGGGTGTATACTGCAGAAAACGCGTCCATGATGTCTTTTGTTGTGGTAGACTTGATGGGGACGGCAAAGATGTAATTAGGGTCATAGGCGTAGGCCATGAAGAAGAGTTGCTGTCCGTCAAGGGTGCGTGCAGGGAGGTTACCGGTGCAGTTGGTGTAAAACGTGTTGGCTTGTTTGTCGGCAAGGGCAGCGTAGCAAAAGACGTGTGCGGCTGCGTGTTGCACCTGTGCGGCGTGCTGCGGGGTTGCGGGGCATTCTTTGTGGAGACGCCGGGTGCTTCGGTGGCCGGTGGGACGGAGTTTGAGCCGGCCTTTTGCTGTGGCGGGTGATTTACCGAGGTGCGCGTGGATGAGGTCCGGGGTTAAAAATGGGATGTTGTCGAGGAAACCCAAGTTGGCCGCCCGAAGCAACGTTTGAGTGGGGGGGCAGAAAAACGCTTGATGCATGTATTTGACACGGTTGCGCAAGTGTGTAATGGTGTGTACGTTCTGCGCAGTGTGCAATGGCGTAGGCGCATTGGTGGGTGTGTCGGTGGTGCTGGTGGTAGGCGCAGTGGTAGGTGTGTCGTTGGTGCTGGTGAGCGGGAAGTGCCACAGGCCTGTGGCGGCATCACGTGTGCCAGTAAGCATGTGTCGTGGGCCGTCATGTAGGTGGCAGGCGTCGGCATCGTAGGTGACTTGGTAACCGGCATCGCAGAGGACGGCGGTGGAGAGTAGAGAGGTGTGTGCAAGGCCGGGCACGATATGGGCTTTTGTGGCTTCGGGGCGTAAACCGGGGATGGCTAAGTCGCAAGTGTGTGTTGAGCGGAGTGTGGCGCCATCTGGGAGTAGAATAGTGATTGGTGTTGTTGCTATCTGTTTGTTGTGAACTGGGGCGTTCGCGGTCATGAAGTGGCCAGTAGCGCCGGTGTCGCTGATGGCTGAGGGTGTCGAGCTGAGTGGCTGGTCGTTATCTCCGTCGTCATCATCAAAACCTGCTAGGATCGCAAATCTGTTTGGTGTAGGTCTGGTGGTGGGGGTCGCCCTAGTGGTAGAAGAATGTGTGGATACATTGTTTATTTTATCGTCTACAACTGGTGGCGCCCCTCCCCGTCAAGCGAGGTGCGGAGGAGGATTGACGGGCATGATTGTTTTGTGTGCGGCCTTGCGTGAGACGTGATGTCCCATGGCTGCGTATTGGGCCACATTGTCGCGTGTACAGCCATGTTGGTGGTGCGCGTTGGGAGTGGGGCAGGTTGCACTGGTGTGCCAGATGGGGACGTCGAACCCGCAAGAGTAACAGTAGTTGAGATTGTTGTATCTTTTGTTGGGATTTGGAGGGGTACTGGCGCGGTGAGAGGCGGTTCCAGGCGTGGTCGAAGTGGGAACATTGGGCATGGTGACTGGTGGTATGGCGGCCGGTGGTATGGGAAGCGGTGGTGCCCTGATTGGCGCGGGTAGTTGTTGGTGCAATTGTGGGCCTGGTAGCGGTAGGTGTTGGTGCGCTTGTGGGTATGGTAGCGGCGGGTGCGGATGCTGGTACCGGTTGGTACGGGTGCGTCGTGGACCATTATGGGGAGGTCGATATGCGGCCGTCGGCGGTGCAGGTAGAATAGGCGCTGGTGCGACGAAAGGCGGCGTTGCTGTGGCAAGGTTGGCCAATTGTTGTTGTGTTGCAGTGAGGGCAGCCCGAAGGTCGTCCATGGCGGTGAGGTGTGCTTGTTGTTGTGTATTGTATTCACGTTGGATGGCTCCCAATTCCGCCGAGAGGGTGGCTTCGATGTTGGTTAATGCGTCGTCGTGTGCGATCGCGTTTGCGGCGACATGATAACCCGCAGCCGCCATGGTGCCGGTGCCGGATTGTTCGCGTACGATGTACGTGGTGGTGAAGTGTGCTTTGAGCGCATCCCATGTTTTGTTGGCATGGGGTAGCGCGTTCCATTCAATGAGCGCCTGGCTGTAGAGGCCCGTGAGCTGAATGGCCATGATGGCCTTGGTGCACATTTGTTCGATCGTGTACGGCGGTTTAGCGATGAGGGCTGCCACAAAACAGTCTTCAAGGCGGTCGAAGAATGTTTCGATCGGTTCGGCTGGGTTCCATGGGGCGGCAAAGAGGGCGTCGTTTGCAGTGCGCTCGGCCGGTGAGGGAGTGCCATACGTTGTGCGGAGGCTGAGAAGGATGTCGCGGGGGTCATGGTTGGTGCGATACGCGGTGGATCCAATGATGGCGCCTGCAGCAGGAATGCCGGTGCGTCGAAAAGCCTTGGGGACCGCGATGTTGAGCGCGGCATTAATGGCCCGCGTGACCGTGGCTTGTGATTGCCACGCGGCTCTTTCCGCGTCATATGTGGCCTCGGCATCCCAGGTGGCTTGCGCGTTGAGGCCGATGGGGCGATGGGGGCCTGGGTTGGGGGCATTTGTCCATGGTGTGGCTGACTTCAGGGCATATTCCGCGGCCTTGCCGAACAGCCCGCGGA
>JALLBB010000912.1:0-10957 GCA_036939735.1 Discostella stelligera
GCATTGGCAATGGCATCTCTCTCTCTCTCCAATTCTCTCTCTCTCTCTCACACACACACACACACTACAATGGCAATGAGAAAGTGCTGATTATGTTGCCATCTTGGACAAGTAACATTTCTATTGCATAATTGCATCTTGCATCCAGATAGATGTTGAATAGAGATTAGGATTAGGATAAGTCAGCATTATGGATTTAGCAATCACTGTGTTGACTTTGTCTAACACTTGTTGCTGTTTGTCTCTCAAGGAGAATTTCTCATCCTTGCGCATGAGTCACCCAGTTGGGAATGTGATTCTTGATGAAGTAGATCACTCCTAAAAAACATGCACTTGATTAACATTTGTAGGTGGCCTGACCCAAAGGATCATATCTACGTGGGATGGTAGTGGCCTATAATCAGTGCAGTCAAGTTGGAATCCTAAGAATTCCAGCAATGATTGGCAGAAGCAACTCTTTTAACTGACCTGCATTCCACATGCAATAGGTAACTTGAGGATCTTGTTCAAGATTGCAAGATGTTCTTCGAATGTCCCTCCCTTGAAGTGAAAAGTTGTTGATATATGGGTATGGTTGTCATTCTTCCATTTCTGCAAACACATTTGCCATCCAAGGTTGAAAGAGATTGGTGGCTGGCATCACTCACATAGGTAGTGTGAGACACTTGTATGCACCAAAAGGCATGAGAATGGTAAGTATCTTTTGAGTTGCATGTTGAGAGAAATCAATAGGTATCCCATGTTGAGATGGCTTGCAGCATATAGGAATCCATGGACAGATGTGAGGAGTTCTGAGAGCAGATATTCCCTGCATATGAGTTTTCATTTCAGTTGGCAAAGTATATGACCATTTTGATAGATCCATTTTTCTTTATGCCAAAGGCTGGAAATGCCCACTCCCTTGCTTCCTTAGCTGGAAATGTTGGCTGTGGTATTATGTTGGCAGGATTTGTCTCAGTTGCCAACAATGCTGACATGTTGGTGATATGTCGCCGAATGTCTTCATGGTTGTCAGCAACATGACATGCACTTTGGCCAAATTGGACAGGAAGCCATTGGCGACATGTCCCGTGTCGGCAACATGTTGCCAACATGTTGTGTTGTGTATGATAGAGACAATGCACAACACACAACTGCAACATTTGCATTGATGATTGATGGATGTAATATGCCTCAAAAAGAAGCAATACTGAAACCCTTCCTTCCCATGTTTGGGTGCGACACTTCACATACTTATGAATTGCATTAATCACAATAAGATAAAAAAGAATTATAGACAAATATTATTTCTCTACAAAGTTAGAGCGTTTTATCTACAGACATAGCAAATTTACTATCACACCACAGCAATTTTTGCACCTCAGGATCATTGTCCTGAAGCTTCTTGATTGCACACGTGATAGTTGATATCTCAAGCTACAATTTGATGTAAAAATTGACAGCAATAGTATCAATCGAGCTTTGACTTGGCAAAGTTTGATGATTTGACAACATGTGTTGAAGCCAAAACTTACCGGACCCTAGCTCTATCAATATCAGATAATTATTTTATCTATTCCTGTTTAAAACAACATAATAATATGGCATCATAATGTTGCCCAGTGCCATTAACAATACCAGTAACATGCACAATGGAACATTTTTTCATGGTGTTGATGGAGATTTGTGTGTTGTGTGTTGTGTGGCATACAACATACTTTATCTTTGAGTAATTACTGGCTCAAAGCTGCATGCCATCATGTCTTGGAAGTGGTGCAAGGACGTGGAAATCCTTGACTTGACTGTTCATTGTGCTGGACTCGTCACAAAGAAATGCCCTGTTGGCTAAAATTTGCTGACAGTGTTGCCTGTTGCCAACATGTCCCCAACATTTCCAGCTAAGCTTGCTTCAAACTTTTCTGGAGTTAATCATTGCATTGTGCCAATTGTGCATTGGCATTGGAATTCACCTTCCAGGATTTCTTGATTCTTGAGTGGTACTAGATATGGTCTGGCTCTCTAAGGCTTGGCCTCGGGCTTGATAATGATTCCAATGGATCCCCGGGTGTACTTGCCTTGGCATCCTTGAAAGACTGCTTGGTTGGCTGTAAGTACCTGAACTAGTTGTGCCTGTTGTGCCGGTTGAAGTTCACTCCTGTCATGTTTAACAACTTCAATGAGATCAAGTTTTTCATAGATTGCTTCTGAATAGGGTGCAGTTTGGTACTTGAATTGCTGAAGAGCTGTCAAGTACCTGGTTTTAGTCATGTAGGAGAGAATGGATGCATGCACCAGTCTAATTACCAGTCAGAACCATAGGTACTGCTACATTGGCTCCCCATGTGATTATTTTCTCAGTCCGAGATGTGTCATTTCCCAAAAGGTCCATTTGGCAACATCCCAGGATCATGCTGTATCCAATGTCTCTGATTGTTCTGGTGTAACTATGATAGTTGCCAAGAATGTGCAATTTTGGCTTTACTGCGGTGGGTGTAGATTGTTGATACTGATCTGAAGTGATGTTGTCATAATGCTGTCTGTTGTGTTGTGCAACCTTCCTGGAGCTTCTTGAAATTTGTAGCCCAGGTTTTGACAAATGGATATGACATTATCATGCAATCCGTGTAGGCATTATCAATAAGCATTGCAGTCCCATATCATGTACTCATGTGCAGGTATGTTAAAGACTGTGATGCTGTTGAGCAGAGATTTGGCATTGTCTTCTCCCTGCACCATCATTGCTGATGCATCTTCCGTGTCATATTCCAAGTCTGCTTCCAATTCCTTGACCTCCAGTTTTCAAATACAAACCACTGGAGTTGGTTTCTTAGAAGGTGCACCCGCAGCTTGAGTAGAGTGTAAGTCTCATTTGGATTTTTATTGCTCTTCACAACTTCCTTGTCACCCTTGAATGTGTTGCTCTTGGACTCATTATCAGGGTAGTCTTTCCACTCGTGAGTGCCGTTGTGCTTTCTGCATGGATTGGATGCTGGCTTCTTTGCACTGCTATTGCCTCCTTGGTTGTTCCCATTGTTGCCTGACTGATTTGACTGGCCAATATTGTTGTTGCTGTTAATTTTCACCAATTCCACACATTCCTTTTTCAACCTCACATTTGTATCCAATTATGTCATCATCGCCATGATATCCGCTTGACTTTTGAGGTCGTTGTCGCCGTCTTTAAGGTACTTCCATTGTGCCATGAGAGGCACACTTCTGATGATGATTTTGTTTTTGGTAAGCAAATATTTCTCAGTGAATTCCAAGGTGAGGCAGCAAACAATTAATTTGAAACAACTGGTGAGTGCCAGTGTGAAGGTCAGTTTTGGGGATCATGAATTTTCCCTTCTCCATTGCCCTGCATTGCATTTTGAATGCCATTGGACCAAATACTTGTGTCCTCATAAGTTGGAGTAAATAGAGGAATACTTCCTTTATGTTTGCTTATTCCCAGCCATCAATCTCACTAGTAACTGTTGACATTCGTCACATACTTGATCGCCCATGTGCATTTGAGTTTGGGTTCTTCTGGTGCTTGGTCATGTTGGCAAATTTGAGATCAATCCTTCTTAAATTTCAGTTGATTTGATCAAAATGTCACATCATTTGAGGAAGGACTGATTATAATGAATGGTAATGAATATCTTTAAAGTGAATTGTGAGCTTAGTAAAATATTATTATACCGCTTTAAATTATAAGCCTACTTCAACATGAGAATGAGCATAAGGTACTTTTAACTTGTTATTGCAAAATCCCATTATTAGGTCCTTGTCGCTCATCACTCATCAGTGCTCTGCTGTGTCACCTAATTTGACAGAGTAATGTTGAAGTAACTTGAACCCTGTGTCAAATGTTTTTTTTTCAGAAATTGATGCTAATGTCCCGAAACAAAAATGTGATCCTTCATTTCTTGCATCATCTCTCTCAAACACATTCTCTGAATCAGCCTTCAAACAATGCAATGGTGATAGGGTGAAGTAGAACCCGTTGTGTCCCACTAGTACAACTGAATGGTTCTCCAACCTTTTCCAAGCTGGATTCTAGCTCCTCTCTCTGGAGAGAGATAGCCTTTTTCTGCCTTTCTCTCCTGGTTCACCACCTGGCCGCCTTATCTTACTTCGTCTCTACAATACCCTACGTACGAACCCACGGTACGACACAAAACAAAACACAGCCTCTTCTTTCCACGATGACGATGGTGATTGGTGATTGGTGATGGCCGACCCTAACCCTCGCCCATCCCATAACCTCATCCAACATGAAAAGCTCCGTCTCATATAAATCAAATTCCTCGCCCACCATTAATCTATTCCGTCTCGTTGCGAAAATCTTCGATCTTCACCTCCCTTTCCTCACAACCACCCTCCACCTGCAGCTTGAATTCACCCTCTGGATATGCACGATATTGTTCACCATTTCTTCCTCCCTGGTGCTATACAAGCAAACTTATCTGCACACATTTGGCGATTGGGTGTTCCTATTCACAGTTGGAGCTTGGCTCGGGAGGCATTTCCTGCTTCGGCTGGTGTGCACAATCACCTGGGTCGATCCACCGGCAACAGGCGTGGATGGCTCTTGTTTTAGGGGAAGCAGGAGGAGACGACGCGCATTTGACACGTGGCTATTGCGGCATCAACGACAGCAAAGTATATATCATCGTATACGATGGCTGCTGAGCTTTCTTTCTCCATACAACATCATTGCGACGCTGGTCAAATTTGTTCAAACCTGTGCCATGGCAGGACAGTATTGCGATGCTAGTGCTGCCACTGGCGTCGCAAGCGCAGCAATGATGATGTTGGTGACAAGTGGGGGTGGCGATGACAATCACCTTCATTATGGTCATAATTTTTCAAAGAGTTCATCCACACACCACTCCCATGGGCAGCACGGTGCCATGCTGTCGTTTGGACCACGTCCCAAAACAAATAACTCTCTGATTACTTCCATTATATTAGCACTTTCAAGATCTTGGTGAGATCCCTGGGCATCATGATTTCATTGGCATATATCGTGTATGCCTATACTTGGTTTTTTCTAAACATTCGTTGCCCATCGTCCATCGAACTCGTGCTGGTGTTTTTGCTAGGGGGACTTTGTGTGGATTATCTTTCGCAACTTGGTCATTGCTGCGTGGGGAGCGTGGTTATACGCGAGGCGCAATTGCAGAAGTTGTGGCGTTAGTGGGAGGAGTATTTTGGATCTGGACAATGTCTTGTCTGTCGTTTTTCGGACTGCCCACGTTATCGTCGTCCCGATCAGAACTTAGAAGTGGCTTCGGATCAGAATTATCCATGGGCGGTGTGGTTTTGGGGAATACTAACAAGCGAAACCGAACGAGGAAGCAACCGACCCAAGCACATATTGGTGACTCGCAGCCTCACTCTTCATCACAAAATCGCATCTATTCAGAGGCTGGAAGGTCTTTAGATGTAGGAAATGGAAAATTGACCTTCCGTTTATTTCCTTCTGTCATACGAAGTCGAGCTTTACATATCCAGCAGACGCGTACTTCTGACATGTATCGAGCTTTAGAATCTATTTGGGAGGCATGCCCGCCGTCTCAGCTCATAGTTGCGGTTATCGCAACAATTACTTTGTGTTACGGTTGTTTATTTGTTTTGGGAGGATATGACTTTTTTCTTGGAAATATCTTTGGAGGCAATGATGGCGATTATCAGACGCCAAATTTCAAGGGAAACCTTAATCTCAACCAAAATCACGACTTGTTTCAAAAAGGTTATCATTGGAGAAATCAATCTCCTTTTCCTGCGCCCCATATCTTTGATGCTGAACCTCCTTCCTTGGTAACTCTAATATTTCTGGTGGTTTCCTTTGGAACAGCTGCTAGCTTGTTTCTCTTTGGGCGGGTCTTGCTTCCCATCCCTGAGTTCGTGGCAGGCACCAATGTACTGAAGGCAATTCGAGCTGAAACGAGGATGCGAGGCGGTAACGGAGTTGGCGTGGGCAAGTATCCAATAAAGGATCTACCATGGGCGGAAAATTACAAGTCCATCACGATTGAGAACCGCCTTCGTCTCTATTACAAAGTTGCAATCGTTCGCATTCTTGAAAATGTCCTCTTATGTGCCATTCTTCCACAGACCCAAATCATCTGTCGCATTACCGAACATTGTGAGCAGGGAGCATTACTTTGGGGTCCATCCGGTGTTACTGGAATAGCAGGGAGGAGATTTGGCAAGCGTGCTTCGTTTTTGGCTAGTTCATTCGATGTCTTGACGGGGAATAATTTCGTCACACGGTTGATCGCTACCTCTCTCGTGCTTGTTACAGCGATTATATTAGTGGCGCAAATGACATTGATGAATCGGACTTATCTTGCCATCATGGGCTACATTAGTGGCGAATGGGAGTTGGTAACAGAAACAAGCGAAGGGCAAGAGGACGATATATTTATCTCGCTAAAGCGCTTTTGCCCCAAGTTTGACCTTTTTGGCATCGGATCAAAACTACCAGCCCGTAGATCCAACACCCTAATGCAGTGGGATCCGAAACGTCGGTATCAAAAAGGAGATCGTATCGTAAATGGAGATTTCGTATACGAGGCCGTTTCTAATTCTCCTGAGGGCTCACCATTTGATCCCTTCCTCCGCGCAGCACATGATCTCTTTTGCGATGAGTTAGGTCATCCCAGCGCATCGAATACCCTCGTGGGCGTGTTGAGAGGCTGCTCGGCCCTAGCGGGTATGCAATTAACGGCAATTCTCATTTGGCGAAGCGATTTGCCCCTGGTGCTAAGTTTTGCAGCTTCTTTAATTGCGTGGTATGGGATGAACTATTCGAGACAATGTTGTTGCCAAAATAAAGTCGCGTATGAGATAGCGCTTAGCAGTAGTCATAGGGAATGAAGAAATCCGACACGATAATCGAAGAGCGGCATGGCCTCCTTACAGTACGGTCCCACGAACAATGCATCCGGAATAGTTGTCTCATCGCCTTTGACCAAGAAACCGTAGGCAATCTGAAACCCAGGTGGGATCGACTTACAAATCAAGTAAAGTATGACAGCTGAAAAGATTATCGAATGAAGATAAGTAATCTTCTATAGATATCCCCTAGATTATCACTAAACAAACACAAACTGCTCTCGACTTCGACGATCCGCCAACCTAAATTCCTCTACGAACCACGTTGAATTAGCAGATCAAAATACCATAGCAATTACTTTCACCACACAAGCATTTGAAAGTTGCAGTGCCAACATTCGTATTTCCTACCGCGGTGTTGTCAAGCGCCTGGTAGTCGCAGGTAATTTTGTCTCCGATAACAATAGTTTTCGATGCATACACAGTGTACTCTTCTTTGTTGCTGTAGACCTGGTTAGTATTCGGGCAGCAGCTATGGTCCATGAACGAGTCAAAGCCGAGCATTTCCACATACTCGGTCCGGTGGACGAAGTGATGGTCTTTGTCAAGCAAGAAGAATTTGCCGTCAACTTCAAGCAAGTATCTCCTGCTGCTCGTCAATTCGTCCTTTGAAAGGATTTCGACACGATTACTGAAGACTACATCACCAGGTTCAAAGTTACGTGTGGCGACTTGATACTTTTCGCCGTCTGAGGCTGCAATGCTGATTCCTTGGGGAACATAACTTTGGAAGACTAGAATGTTTTCAGTAACGATGAACTTGTCCTTGATTTCTTCATCACAAAGGTGCAGCATATCAACCTTTTCTTGAAGGGATAGACCTTGGAAACAGACCGGAACGGAGCGAGTCCAACGGATATTGTCTGAGTAGATGCATTCGTACGGCGAACGGCATAAAATGGTTTGTTTTGGTACTCACCATGAAATCCAAGCATCTTCCCTCGACATTTCTTCGAACCGCAGGCACAAACCAAAATCTCATGGCCGCTGCAGTAGTAGTCGAAGAGAGCATAGTCACATGTAACCTCCGATCCAACTTCAATATCTCGGAGGGCAACTGCCTGATAGCATATTTCAGATTCCGTTCGATAAAGAAGAGGGAAATATGCGTTGGCTTCACATGAATGATTCATGAAAGCGTCCCAACCATAAACCTGACGCTTGTTGGAGACAACGGCCGCGTGATCAACGACGGAGTGAGTATCCGTATTAGATACTATGTCGAACAAAATGCGGTTACCGTTTTGGTCCTCGGAGTAAATCGCCACCTGATGCTGATGATTTATAGCAGTCAAATCCAACAGCGCAGCACTGGCAATATAAAGCAGATCTCCTTGTTTGAAGTTTCTCGTGGCAATAATCTTCTTGCCTTCAAAGACTTCGTTGTCAACAATTGTGAAGCCGTGGGGTATCGTTGAGCGAAGTAGAACATGCCCATCTGTCATCTCGACTTCGAGTTTCGAGTAGGATAAGGATTGCGTCGTGCTATTGTCCGCCAACACCTATGTTATGAGCACCGGTGAGCAAAAATGTGCCCGGTATTCAGAAAATGAGAATATATGGTGGAAATCTGTGGCAATTACTAAGGCAAACGAGTTGCAGGACCGATAGTGAAGCAAACGCACCGGTAGCGAAGGTGGGTATCCGCCAGTTGGCGCTTCAGAGCTCGATCCCGTGACTTGGGGTGTCGGTGGGCCTTCATTGCCACCGAGGTTGCCAAAGTGGTTGTTGATCGCGCTCTGACGTTGAATTGGGCGACAGATTATATCAGCGTTGAATTTCTCCCTGCTTGAAAGTAAGGAATTTGCGGCACCGGATACCTGTGTCGTGTCCTTTGCAACGATAATAGGATCAGGTGCCAGTTTCGGGTCGGTCAACGATGGACGAAGTACTTGCCACATTTGAGGCAGATCAATCTGATAAGCTAACGATCGATCGGAGAATGATTACGGCGGTGACAACGAGTGAGAATAATAATGAGAAGCTAGGCTCGGAGTCTGAGAATGACAACGGCGGCTGAGCCGCGGGTCCCATACGCCTACGCGCCCGCTCTCCGGCCTCCGGTCGTTTCGTTGGACTTCTGACTCCTCCGCCCGGACAACGTGGGACTCCGTAAAGCAAATTTTAGCGAATATATTCGGCGATCGCGAACACCGCCTTGACTCGAAATAAACTGCAAAAATCCTCTTCGACAGCAATTGTTTTGGACACTGGAGAGGGGAGAAGTTACTTTACTATCAAATTACAGCTCAGAATGCAAAGGGATCGGACCGCAAAGGATCAAATGCATGGCTCTTCGTCATTTGAGGTGCTCCTCTCGATTGCTCTCCAACTGAAACTGATCCGCTTCCTCCTCCTTGAGCAACAAACTGCTGGGATAGCCACTGCTGAGAAAGCGGCGAGGCCATTCCTATGGAAGCTTGAGACAGAGGCGACGTGGCTTGGTTTGTTGCGGGTCCTGCATATCCTCCAACAATAGATGCACCCATGGTTGTTGATCCTCCAAAGGCGTCTTTGTAATCATCCCATGTTGGAGGTGGCGGAACCGCGAAGGATGCATTCGACGAGGGAACTCCATCGAAAGCGTTTCGAGGTGTAACCTGAGGGGATGGTATCCCCCCAAATTTGCCCCATGGTTGTTGTACATGTTGTTGAAATGTGGGATCGTGGTAACGAGGCTGGGATTGGCGCTGGGGTTGCTGATTGAGGTACATTTGCCCGGGATTCGGTTGGTTCGAGAAAATTGCCGGTTGCGTTGGAAGGACTCTAGCACTATCGTTTATCCAGGCGGTGTTCACCATGAATGATGCGGTTGTAGCATCATCGTCTAAAACTGAAATATCAGAAGCAGTTTCTTTGTGGATGCTGATTTGCGTCATTGCCTTAGACACTTCGTCGGTACTGAAATCAATCAAATTGTCTTCCAATATTGACGGCAACTGTGTAGCTGTGTTTCCTTCTTTCACATGCCGATTACTTGCGACATGATTCCGTCCATTACTGGAAGAGCTACCATTCTCTGTAGTAGAAATGCGAGGGGGCGAATGCTTCTCCTCCCAATCTCTCAACGATGCATTTGTAGCTATTCTCATCATGCGTTCTTCTTCTGACTCACTTCTAGGGCTCATGGCCTTGTATTCGTCCCTCGAAATAGAATGGTCATTTTTGTGCGCTTCATACGGATATCGCTGCTTGGTCTTGTCAAAGTAATACTCGTCCACCATTCGACCTTTCGGTGCGTTCTTGATACCGTCAGGCGAAACTGTCTCCATCGCGCTATCTAAACGCAAAAGCCCCCACCGACTTACTTTTTCCCACATGCTTTCCGTGCCCAGTTCGAATACGGCAGGCATACTGAAGTAGCTTAAGCCATCCACACTCAAATCGTACTGACGAAATTTTGATCCACTATCGTCCACGACCATATTCTTGGCCCCCATCGGAGTACGCGCGTAACAGCGTATGTCGATACGATGGGCTCCGTTAAACTCCGGGTCGGGGAGATCAAAGCCGCGATGGAAAGACGCGCTAAAAGGATTAAAGATTTCATCCTTGATTGGCTGGTGACGGTAGATTTCTCTCGAGTTCACGTACAAATGCGCTTTTCCCGTTAGAAGGCTCCAAGAGAGAATGATCTCGTGTTCCCTTCCACGACATTCCACGCCCTTCTTGAAATCTACAGAATATGGGACGATGCTGCCGCCGTCGTTCGAAGTGTCGCCAGTGTAGTTCTCACCCTGGTACAGGTGCGGAAAGACTGCGGGAGGGTCGGCAAATCCAAATTTCCAAATTAGCCTGCGCTTGGAGAAGTCGAAATGGCGACCCTTGGATTCAACGGTGAAGTCCACTTGATAAGGAATGGGAAAGACTCGCTTGGGGAGTTGCATCGCGGTGAGCGCTGGCTTCTTGTGTCGTCTGGTAGGTATGTATTTTTATGGTTGATCAAGCTGAGGTCGAGTGAGTCAAGAAGATCCTGAAGGACGGAATTTTGAAAATGGGGCAGAAAGGGAGATGGGATCGAAAATTATTCTTAGGTAGAAGCAACCTGACAGGCCTCGTCAGCTGACAGATTTCGTCAGTGGTTTTGGCC
>JALLBB010000913.1:0-10954 GCA_036939735.1 Discostella stelligera
TTTGGCAACAACTGCAGGAAAGCTGAAAAGCAGGACAAATTTCCTGTAAATCCTCGTAAAACCCACGTAGGAATCCTGCTATTCTGGACTAATGGCCGATGACAATAGTTTTGACAATGAGGACGTGAGTTCATGTTTCAACAACAAGATTTAATTGGACGACAATGATAGTTTCAACAATGAGGATAACCTCAAGAGCTTGTTGGAGAACTGCAAGCAGATCATTCCAAATGATATGTCTACAGCCTCTCTGGATACCAACAATTCCGACAATCTTTGTTCAATAAAGGACCATTTCACTGCAATTTATTTGGCATCAAATTATAATATGAGAGATGTGTTCATTCCCCATATTTGGAAGATGAAATATGGTCAGACATTCGTTATCAAGCAGTCCAGTGTCCGTGGAACAACTGAGGAATACAGTTTTAGGGGGAAAGGACTTTCCGATAGGTGTGCATCTGTGTAGGTATGCATACAGGCTGGTGAATGGACGCCTACCAAAAGATTCAGCACTATTACACAATGCTCGTCCAAGTGTATTCTACAAATGAACAAGACAAATTGCAAGGATCGTGATGCTGCAGAATGTGCCAATGTAAGAGCATATAAGAGTCTTTGTGCAGTTTGTTGATGCAGTCAAGGGCAAGCGTTGTTTCTGAATTTTGGTGGCAGATCAAACAAAAATATTGGAGTCTAGTTGGTGAAGCATCATATTTTGGTCTAAGAAAACATACTCTCTGAAGGTTATCACATGTGTAGGCTCATTTCTTGCCAAAAGTCATCAACCTGGACATATGCAATGCAATAGAATGACATTAGTACTAGTTTCGTCAAGAAACTTGATTGTTTCCTGATGACTCACTTTGACATCATTCCAAATACAATACTGAACGCATGCATTAATGATAATCAGATGAGGTTTGCTGTTGAGATTGACGAAGCAACAATGCAGGAAAATAAGGCTTCAATGGAAAAAAGAAAGTAGGCGTACAAGGCAAAGAGGAGGGCATATATGAATGCAAAACAGGAATGTATAACTCCAACCAAGCGTGAGGCGGACAAGGCAAAGATGAGGGTGTATATGAAGCCCAAATGGGAACACATTACTCCAACCGGCCATGAGGCGGACAAGGCAAAGATGAGGGTGTATATGAAGGCCAACCGGGAACACATGCCTCCAACCGAGCGTGAGGCGGACAAGGCAAGGAGGAGGGTGTATAAGAAGGCCAAACGGGAACACATGACTCCAACCAAGTGTGAGGCAGACAAGGCAAAGATGAGGGTGTATATGAAGGCCAAATGGGAATGCATGACTCCAACCAAGCATGAGGTGGACAAGGCAAAGATGAGGATATATATGAAGGCCAAATGGGAACACATGACTCCAACTGAGCGTGAGACGGACAAGGCAAAGATGAGGGTGTATATGAAGGCCAAACAGGAAGAAATGACTCCAACTGAGAGTGAGGCAGACAAGGCTAGGAGGAGGGTGTATAAGAAGGCCAAACAGGAATGCATGACTCCAACCAAGCGTGAGGCGGACAAGGCAAAGATGAGGGTGTATATGAAGGCCGAATGGGAATGCATGACTCCAACTGAGCGTGAGACGGACAAGGCGAAGACAAGGGTGTATAAGGCCAAATTGGAACGCATGACTCCAACTGAGCGTGAGGCGGACAAGGCAAAGATGAGGGTGTATATGAAGGCCAAATGAAAACGCCTGAGTCCAACCAAGTATGAGGCGGACAAGGTGAGGAGAAGTGAACAAATGACAGATGAACAGAGGGAAAAACAACGGGCGTGTATTGCAAAGAGACTACTAGATCTATATCCAGAAGATCATGAGAGGGATAACAAAAGAAAAAAGAGGACAAAGCAGTTGAAGGAAAACAGAGCCGACACAACTGACACTAACCCGCCCAATGATAATGATATTGTAATACAGCAACGCAATAGGAATGAATACTATTCAACCTATCTCTCTTTAAAAGCTGATGAATATTGGAATGCTAGACAAGGATTGTCACGAAGGTCAATAGCCAATTCATGTGTGGAGCATTTCTTGAGTCAGAAGAAACATATCTCCATTGAGTCTGATTCTGATACTATATTTGGAAAAATACAACGAAAGTCAACAAACAAACAAAAATTTGACATCGTATCTACAACACTGGTGGAATGCAGCAGTTGAGATTATGCATTTTCTTCTAAAAATGCATTGTCCATCAATACATGATTACTTTAGCTTCTCTAATCGCAGCCCTTTCTAATCATTCTCTCTCCCTCCCTCTCTCTCATGCCACGAAAAACTAATTGGTTTATTAATTTGCACTGTTTCTTCACTCCTTCTTCGGCGGCAGCTTCTTAATCACCCCAATGGCACACGTTTTCCCCTCTGTCCTCAATGTAAAACGCCCCAAAAAGGGATAATCATCATACGTCTCACACGGAACCGTCCGTGCCAATTCAATCATACAAATCACCGTCATACCCACATTAGCAAAATGTGCCCCTTTCATCACCTTGCCCTTACGATCAATCGTTTCGAATATCTTGGTGACCGTCGCCTCCTCTTCGGCACAGTGGGCATGAAAGATGGCCGTAAATCCCGCGGTCAATACCTTGGCATGCTCTGGCAAATCCATGACCATAATCTGACAAATGAGTTTATCGACACTCCGACAGGGGGGTTCGGTGCAAATGACAAATCCCTTTTGGACATCTTCCATCCCGGCTCCGCCAATCTTGAGCAATACATTCTCCCCCGGTCGGGCCGACGCCAAGGGCGTTTCCTCACTCCATATACCATCAATCTTGTAGGTTTGGCGAGTGGGCATTAATATGACCTTGGACCCGGGACGCAAGGTCCCGCTCTCGACCTTTCCCATGGCAATGGTCCCCCGGTCCGAGTATCGATCTAGTACCGGAAAGCGTACGGGAGCATTGGGATCGCGTCCCTTCATTTCGAGCGAGTCTAACAGACTCATCAATGTTGGTTTGTCGGTATTGTTCTCTCCGCTCTTCCAGGAGTTGGCCCACCAAGTGCATAATTTGGGATCTACTTCATCCTTGACGTTGGCTCCAGTTAGGCCCGAGATGGCCATGAACTTGACCTCCTTTTTTATTTTGAAGCCGCATCCCTTGAGGAAGGGTCGCAGTTTAGTAACGCATTCATCGAATCGTTCCTTCTTCCATTGAACTGTGGGTTCATCCATTTTGTTAATGACCACGATTAGGTATGTGACGCCCAAGGTCTTGGCCAGAAGGGCATGTTCCCGAGTTTGTCCTCCCTTGTTGAATCCGGCCTCGAACTCTCCCTTTCTTGCCGAAATGACAAGTATGGCCACATCGGCCTGACTGGCCCCCATGATCATATTGGGCACGTAATTTTTATGCCCCGGCGCATCCAGTATGGAATACCTATGTAACTTGGTTTCAAAGGTGGCTCGGCCCACCTCGACGGTGATTCCCTTGGCGCGTTCCTCCTCGTTGGTGTCCATGATAAATGCCAAGAACCACGATTCTCGATTGCGTTCCTTGGCCTCGGCTTCGTACTTTTCGATGGTGCGTTTGTCGACATTTTCGGTTAGGTAGAGAATGTTCCCGCTGAGCGTTGATTTTCCGGCGTCGACGTGGCCGATGAATACGAGATTGAGGTGTTCCCGCGGATCCCCCTCGACTAACGGCAAGGCCGGTGCCTCGTCTGCTGGTTCCTTCTTGGAAGAGGATGGTGGTGGTGCATCATTGGCAATGGTCATGTCTGCCACCGCTTGGGATAAAGTAGAGGCACAAGCAGCAGCAGCAGTAGCGGTGGCAGTCTGCTCGTCTGCGTTGGTTTCCCAATCGTCCATGGCCACCACAGCACTACTACTATTGGTGTCATCTTCGGCAGCAGCAGCAGTAGCAATGAGCTGCTCCACTTCGGGATAGTTGGCCAGCGAGTCCGGATCGCTGATCAGCTTGAGCGCGCGGCCTCGATCGCCCTGACATATTTTCGTGAGCACCAGCTGCCAGAGCGGGTCGGACTCGTCGTCCACCACCACTACCCCCCCGTTGGCGTTGTCGCTGGCGTTGGCGTTTTTACTATTAGTGTTGTCGTCTCGTGCGGCTGCAACTGCCAATGCCAACGGCCCCGCTGACGGGGGTGGCGGTGCCGCTGCCGTGGTGGGAGTCCATTCTCGGGCGGTTGCCGACGGCTTCCATTCGCCGGCGTTGGGGTTCATGGCCATGACAGAAAGTCGGTACTACTAGCACTCTCTGTAATGCTCTCGCTATCAATCTCGTTGTCTTCGCCCTTCGTATCTTTGACATCATCATCCAACCCTCCAGGTGGAAACCGTTCGCGAGATTCGTGACCCTCTCATCTATCTGTCGTCCTCCTCGCCGTTGTTCCCGCCATCGTAGTACTAGGTAGTAGCTGTTGGCGAGAGGACTGACAGAGCAGCCCTTTGGGATGAAAACAAAATGACCATGACTGTAATCGGCCCCATGCCGAGGGTCGAACTGTGTCGTATCTTGTTGTCCTTGTCGTTCCGTGCTGAGCAGAACAACGAAAGAGAAAGAGAGTTGCATTAAATTTTATCATGAACACAAAATGATGATGATTAGTGATCGTCCTTCGTCCATGAACCAAAATTCAGAAACAACGCCCTCGCTCGATCCCTCCGCTACATCGACAGTTCCTTCACTACAGTTCCTTCGCTGTACAACTCATTATTTTTTCAAAGAGCAATAATATGATTGCCGCGCCAGAGTCTGACCGAGTAAAAAACGCTGGAACGGCCGCGTCAACGGCCAACGCCAACGACGACAGGAGGAGGAGGGGAGAAGAAATATTCAAGTCGCTGCTGCTATCCTCCTCCAACTCGTCGATGGCGTCATCGTCGCTGTCGTCATCGCGAAAATCATCCTTTCGACGGCGAGATGTTATCAAGCCGTTGGCGTTGGAGGATTCGAAGACCATGAACAGTATCAACATCAATAACGACAGCAACAACAGTGGCAGCAATCCTGCAGCTGTTGCAGCCGCCACATGTATGGCTCACGCGAAGAAGAGCGACTGCATTCCAGTCGCAGCAGCAGCAGCAACCGCCATGGACGAAGGGAGAATTATTTCATCTTCGGCGGGGTTGCTCCATCGTGGCAGCAACGGAAGGAATCATTCTCGTGGTACCAAGGGCAGAAAAGGTGGTGGTAATACTACAAGTAGTTGCACTGCACTCGTTCTCCATCCTCTTGTGCAGCAACATAACTATCGCACTTCTCCCCTAGATCCACCGGGAGAGGCACCCACGAACCATCCCATTGTTTGCACCGATCTCATGATCGTTCGTGGCAGTGGTGGTGGGAGCGTGGGTAGCAACACCACCACCACCAACAACAATAACAACAGCCGCTATCAGAATAATACCGTGCTTTGGATGGATCCAAAAAATGTCCATGATCCTGATTTGGTGGATTGGCATGTGCTTCGTAGATATGACGACTTGATGATGACATCATCATCCACATCCTCCTCTTCCTCCATCGTTGCCTACCACTCGTCGTATACTTCCCACCAATTCGTGTCATCGTCATCCCATCAATCACTCCCGCTGCTACTCTCCAATCCACGCACGCGCATAGCCACCATTTCCACCGGGTTCAAGGCGGCCATGTTCTTCGTGCGGGAGGATTTCGACACGCGCATCTACTTTGGTCAACTCGAGGATGCCATTGGATACATGGGACGGAGGGGATATGCGAAAATGCGTCCCGAGGAGGAGATGGAGTGGAGATTGGTGCTGGAGAGGGCTCATACCGTTGTCAAGGTATGTAAAAACAAGGTTGTCATTTAATGCTGCTGCTGTTCATTGCGAAACGATCAACGGTACTACGCGGGATGGAGAGGAAGACGGTGGTTCAGGGGGGGGGGCAGAGATCTCATACCATTTCTATCTCTCACATTCTTCGTCAACTCACCCTCCATAACATCCACCTCCTCTTCCTCTTTTGTCTGTTGCTGCCATTTCTACATACTAAAATCGCGCACATCATGCACACACACATACGCACAATCTCTTTCATTCATTCATCCACCATTCAATTCATCCAAGGTTGGACCTACGAAACGAAAGCAATTATATCGCAAGGGAAAAATTGTCCTCATTCTCAAAAAAACCATTACCAACGAGAAGGATGGTGATTATCACAACCACGCCAAAAAGATGATGAAGTCAAGGAATCAGAAGATGATTGAATCTGATACCAGGAACAACAATGGTGGTGGTAATGGTGGTGGTGTTCTAACTGTGAGACGCACCCCACGCAACAAGAAACAGTACAATGAGGAGGAGGAGAATCATTCCCAGGCAACGACGACGACTACTCCATCCACAAATGACAATGATGATTCGTCTAGCAGTAGTGCGAGCAGCGCCAGCACCAGCAATAATGGTAGAACGAATGCCTTAACCAAATTTAAAATGCTGCTCGACAGCGCTGCAACCGCCTCCACCGCCGATGGAACCGATCGTACCTCCCTTGGTAGATCCACTCGCTGGCCGTACAAGTCCTACTCGGAGAAATTTCTCGCGCAACAAGACGAGGAGAAACGGCAGTGCCTGCTTGCGATCATCGAAGGTAGACCGCTGTTGTTGAACGGCGCCGCCCCCGCCGCCTCAACATTATTACTGGCAAATGGTGAGGATCAACAGCATAGAAGGGTGCCTATCGATCCGGATGCAGATATCATTCCAAGTAGTTGCCGCAGCGGCTGCAATTATGACGACTGGAAGAGTAGTACTTCCCAGTTTGAGGATAGCACCTGCCACGGGGACATGGCAACAAGGGCGACCATGGGCGAATCCAATAGGAGCTTTTATACTACACGGGCTAGTAGCGCTCGGGGAAGCGCTCGGAGGGGAGTGTACGGTGGAGGAGTGCGGTACTTTACACCAGACTACAGTCTGTACAGCGAGAGTGATGATGACGATGACGACGATCCGAGAGTCAGTGAAGAATGTGGCGATGCGAACTCATTGGAAGAGGCAGATGATGAGAGGGGCGATGCTGTTGAAACGGAAGGGAGCTTCAGTAGCAACATGGACTCTGCATCCGTTGCTGAAGAAGAAGACGACGAATGCAAAGCGGGAGGAATCGGAGGAGTTAGAAGTAGTAGATCAAACCATGATTTCTTTGTCCGCGCATCCAAACCAATTGTGAAGAAGGAATCAAAGAAAAGAAGGGACAAGGTGAGGAAAAAGGAGAAGAAGGATGGAAAGATGACGAATCGGACTAGTTGTCGTAGCAGTAGCAACAACCGTCGGCAGTCCGCAGGGCTTGCATCGACTAACGATGATTCATCATCGTTGTCGTCAAATTCTTAAAATTTAAGCAATGATGTTGATTTTAGAGAAATAAATTGAAGAAGGCAGAAGGCATGCCCGCGACTTGAGAAAACATAATCTTCTGCCAGGTACTACCATACGCATCTCTTTAAGTGCCGGAGTTCGTGAGTTATTGTAACATTTTTGTACCTGTTACCATCACGCGAGAGAAGAAGTGAGTGATTGAGTATCTTGCTTACCCTGCTATTCCAGAAATGACCTCCTTTCTCTCTCTCTCTCTCTCTCGAGAGAGAGAGAGAGCTACCGGAAGGAAAAAGGGGTAGTTCAATGTTCGATCTTGTTCTCTTGGAGTGTGAACTCAAAAACGTTAGTTTTTCCTGCGAGAAAGGCTTATCCCAAGAGACGCTTTGTCTCCTCAAGAAAGCGACAGTCGCGTTGACCTCGAGTATCGCTTCCGTAGAAGAATCTGAAGGAGAAAGACTCTCGAGTTAAGACAAGAAAACAAAAAACAAATTATTAGGCACAGGTCGCAGCAGGCAGGCAGGCACAGGCAGGCTATCGAGGAACAATCCAACGATGAGTTTCGCACGCTCCCCACTCCCCACCCTTGTCACTGATTCTCGTGATAAGCCAGAAACCAGTCGAACCATGAATGGCCTTCCGAACCACCACCCCGTATTCAACAACGGAGCCCGCGCCATCCCCGTGGCCGCTGGGCAGGACATGGATTATCCCGCCGGCCACAGCGCGCTTCTAGGCAGCCGTTACGGAGCTGCTGCCGGGATGAGTGACCTGTTGCTGCTTCAACGACTCCGCAGCCAGCAAGAAAGGCTTGCGGCGGGGGATAACACTATGAGCCCAGCCGCGGTGTTCCCCAGACGCGACGAGGAGGAACTGACCCGCCTGCGCGACGGCCACAATCGAATGATGGAGGCTGAGCTCGTCTCCAGTGCCATGCGAGATCGCATCATGGCGCAGCAACTAGCTCAGAAGGCAGAGGACGACAGGTTTCGTACAGATTCGATCGAGCGGTTGCTGGCGCTCCAAGAACAGCAGCGACAGCAGCGGGAGCTGCCGCAAGGTCATCATCAACAACAGGCTGCCGAGCTCATCGACCAAGCGGTGGGCCAGGTGCCGTTTATCGGGTATGCTCAGCAACAGCAGCAGCAACACCTGTCAAGAGTACAGACAGTCCAACTTCAGGAAAGCCTCCTTCGAAAGCTCTTGCTCGAGGAAGAAGCCGTGAAGCGACATTACCAGCAGCAACAAATACAAAGTCCATCCTTGAATGGTCAGCAACATCAATCCATGATGGGCCTCCTCGCCAACCGCTCCGTTAGTACTGCGGCTGCTAGTAGGGGGGGTGTCGGAGGCGACGTCGATGGCGCAGCGGCCAATGAGCTCGACCACCTATCGCGGCTGAAATCATTTCCGCAACTCTCCGATGAAGACTTAATTCGGCGTGCCGCCGAGTTGCACAGCGCGCAGAATGCTGCCCTTCGCGAAAACTTGGAGAGAAACCAGAGAGCAGTAGCAGCAGCCCATAATCAGAAATTGATGGAGACGCATTATAACCTCCGCATTCTTCAACCGGACGGACTTCCATCAGCGATGGCGGAGGTAGCGAAGAGAGACGGGAAAGACAACCAGCAGATCTATCTTGATAATTTGGATCAGTCCCTTGCGTATAATATTAACCAAGAAAGAGCAATGAGCAGCCAGGCGCAACCGTCCAGTTTCCATCCGCAACCCAATAGTAGGAACAACCATCTTCGTTATTTCAACAACGGAATTGAAGTGGACATGCATGGAAATCCCCTACCCTCCAGGAACAGTGCTCTCGAGAACAATATCACCTCCACCAACGCCTCCACTAATAACAGCAGTCACATCGACAGTGCCATGATTTCCCAGTTCTTGACTGGAGTCGTTTCCCGTGTCCCCGAGATCGCACCGGCCATTGCCACCCTGCTCCCAGACGATGGGGGTGCTGTGCTTCTCAACCGTGAATTTCCAAATCTTGTCAATTCGATATTGGGAATACTCGTGTCGGTTCAAGAACGGGTTGCGAGGACGGCATCGGATGACATTGAGTTGGATCTGCTCATGCGTGTGACGAATTGCATCAAAGCGATCAAATCTTACAGAATAGATAATATGAGCAATTGTGGAGTACCTATTACTGTGCCCCCGGCGGCTGGAAATCCTACAGGGAAAGGTTCGTCTCCCACGCTACGACCGGAAGGGATGATGATGATGATGAGGTGGGATCCGTTGTCCAAGTCAAGTCATCCCGTCGGTCAGATACTCCAGCCGGGCAATCAGATGAAATTCGCTCCCAACAGTGCTTCTTGGCCTTCGGTTGTTTCCCTCCATGAACAAGCTGTTTTGGTGCACAAACAAGGTGGTGCATTCCAAACGAGCCACCTTACGGAATCTGTCGAGGCATCTTCTGACACAATCAAGCTAGAACATACTAGTCCAGACGACGATGATATTCCAATTATGGCAATGTACAAGGCCACGAAGAGGGCGGCTAAAAGGGCGAAGAAAGCCGAGAAGTGGAAGAGGAGGCCTAAGTTGGTACACAAGGTGAATACAGTATCATCGACGGGTATTCCTCACAAGAAGTTCGGTCACCATACCCTCCAAACGGGAGGATTCGATGCCAATCAAAGGATGGCAGACGAAATTCTCCCCACGAGGCACATCTCTCTTTCTCCGGGAGATCTCGATTCTCGAAGAGAAACTGTTGAGAAGAACCCAAGCGCCCTTCAGACATGTGATGAAGAAAACGATGTTCATGACGACGACCACGAGAATGACGAGGTAGAGAAATGCGGAGACAAGCTTGGTCCTCACGGAGACACTCTAGACAGGCTTTTTGGTGATGAGAAAACGGACAAGGCAACGAATTCATCATCAAAAGTGGATGGTGTGAAACTTGCACCAAAGCCATCTGCGGTGTTTGACAGTTTGGTGATCTCACCGGAGGAGTCTGACGATAATGCATCAACTCGCGAAGTAAGTGAAGGATCGAAGCGCGATGGTACCGACGTCCACTATGACGCTGCCAGCGTTCTTTTGGGTTTGATGAAGAAATAATGAGCAAGAATAATTTACTTCTTGCTTTGAACTCGAGAGGGTCTCAAAATAAGAGCAAAAGTATCGACAAGCCCATCATGAAGTGGAATTTTCCAATCTGACCACATGACGGAAACCTCCTTTTGTCCACGGGTTGCAGCCTACCCAGACAATAAATGATAGTAAATTACTAATTTTTAAGAGAAGTGCATTCTTTTTGTTTCGAAAAAAATATATTAATAGCACCAAGGTGCAAATAAGGAACTCAGCATTGGATTGACAACCTATAAGATTAGGTTGAATGGGATGACGCACATGCACAATTCACGATAATGTAACAATATATTTGCTCGGCCTAGTCTAGACATGGGAATAAACAGTAGATTGATTCGGTCTAGATTTTTATAATAAATGGAACGTAATGTATTTGTGTAGTAGAACCCATGTGAAGATCAAATACTTAAAGCACACATAACGACGTCTAGCAGCATTCCACATTCCAGTCTCTCTCCAAAAGACACAAATAGCGCTTGTCTGGC
>JALLBB010000914.1:0-10950 GCA_036939735.1 Discostella stelligera
AGAGTAAAATATTTAACGGATACTTATTTCTTCGTCGTGCAAAATTATATACTAAAAACTTTTCCTAATTAACAAATCAGTGCCAATTTAGCGAGTGTTTCTTATACCCCGGTGTTTCCTACCACACTCAATGCACATGGACGTTTTTGCTAGAATGCTCAATGAGTATGATTTACTACACTTGAGCATCATGACTTTCATCTTCTCTCTGCATTCTCTCGATCGAACACTCTCATCCTATCTCTCGATTGTTTCATTCTAATGTCACCATGAATGAAAGTGACATTGTAACCAATAGAAATCATTCAGCTGGGGAAGCACTCTCCAACTCCAACTGATAGAAAGTTACACATAGAGTGATAAATTAGTGGGAAACATCATCTTACCATGCTCATTTGCCATGGAGCAGAGGCAGTGAGAGCCTGACAAAAGATCGGCAAAGGAGAATCAGGATTATCTCAAGAATTATTTGCCCACTGCCACCAACGCCCCTACTGCTGCCGCCACTGCACCTGCCCCTACTGCTACTGCCGCCGCTTCTGCCCACTCCTTCACCAATTTTGGTGCACGCCAAACATTATGCCCATGAATCAATGAATCTATTATCTAGGTAGTTTGATTTCAATTAGGTATCAAATCATTAGCGTCTAAACATCATTATGAATATTTCGCACATCATAATGAATATTTCGCATACTTCTACTCCTTGACAATCGCTTCCAATTCTTCATATACCTCCTCAATCGATCGATCGGCAATTATTTTCCGCACCTTTCCCTCCCGCTGATACATTTGAATAATTGGCATACTTTCCTCCCGATATGTCGCGAATCGTTTACGAATTACATCGATGGAATCATCGCTCCTTCCGGAAGTTTTGGATCTTTCCAATAGTCGTGATGTCAAAATGTCTTCGGGACATTCAAAGAACAATACCTTCTCAACATTTGCACGATTTCCAAGTACCTCCTTCCATGAAGTAACATTCCCTTCACTTCGCGGAAATCCGTCAATTAAAAACTTAGTTTGACCACTGGATTCGTTCATCTCTTCCATTGCGTTTTTGATCAATAAGACTGTAATTTCCGACGGAACGATCTTGCCAGCGGATATATTTGCATTTATTATGTCCGCCAATTCCGAACCTGCCTTCTGTCGTTCTGCGCGTAGTAAGTCCCCGGCCGAGAGGTGCGCCCAGCCAAGATTGTTGGATAGCAATTGACACTGTGTGCCCTTACCCGCACCAGGCCCGCCGAGGACGAATATTACTTGAAAGGGTTCGTTGTCGTCAGCACGTATGGCAACGTCGTGTTCGTCATGGACTAAAGTGGGGGTTTTGGATTTGTTCCGAAGATGGCGGACGATCGTTAAAGCACTGCCTGCGAAGAGAAAAAGAGAGAAGGGGCAGAACCCCTTGGAGGAGGAACCACAGTGGCTGCTTTGGCTCCCAGTCATCATACAATCATAATAATATTATGTTGTGAGTAATAAACCCTTAATTCAATATATTTCAATATTGATCGCTCAATTTCTCGCAGTCACTCCCGAGTGCTGGTTTGGCTGGAACTCCAGAGAAAAGTATGAAATATCGTACGACGTAGTACTTGCAGTTTTTTTCCCGATCGTGTTTCTCAGTTTTGTTTCCTACATCGTGTTTGTCCGTTACTCGCCTTTTCTTTGGTGTCAATAGGTGGTGTCTGGCTGCCCCCCCCGCCCCGCCAACCGCCATCGTCTCACATTTTATTTTTCACGCTCAATGACACGACGTTCAGCCAGAAGCCGCCGCCGACGGACCGGTATACGAAACAACAACATCATAATCTCTAGCCAGCACCATAACATCTATAATTCATCCGCATTGAGTGATACTTCTACAATGACAGCGTCTAGTATCCGATCTTCTGACGACAGCAAGAGCACGCCTAGCACCTTGAAATGCCCAACCTGCAATTTCGTCCATCATTCCAAAACTGACGTCTTTGGCAACCATCGCAACAGGGGAAGAGGTGGAGACGCATCGCCATCCTGCTGCGATTACGATGTTCGTGAAATATTCGGCATCACAGCCACTTGTCCCATCTGTCTCGATGAATACTCCGAGGTTGTGGCTCTGAAATGCGGCCATGTGCTCTGCAAATCCGACTATCGAAAAATGGGCGGCTACGTTCCAAGCATTCGCAATCAGGTAAGCGAGGAGGAAGATGACGATGAGGAAAACGAGGGTTCCAGACCCGACGGGGGTGTGCTCATCCACGTCAGACATGCTGGTCAAGATGGTGTCAATGGTACCTATCGAAGACATCGTGGGGATGATAAAAACAGATACACTGCCATGGGTCGGTACAATGGACAAGATGCAGAGTTTGCGATCGAACTTCGAGTGGTGGATGGCGTGAAAAAAATGTGGTACCTCACCTGTCAAACTTCCAAAGACGAACCTCCTGTCGAATTCTATAGAGCGAGAGTGGATGAACGTTGTGCCTATCCGTATCGTGTGCGGTGGGAGGCGGCCACACTACTCGGCACATTCCCCACGCCTCGTGTCGAGGTATCGCACTTTCTAGAGAGATAGATGGCGAAACGATGCGCTCCTTTTGCTACTGGTTGCTACTAACATCATGCATGCGCATAATGCTATCATGCTAGAGATTGAAGGAAATCTCATTAAATTATTACGCCGAACGCTAAACTAATATTCAACCATGCTCTCTACTACGATACGAACCGAAAGGCATTCTCAACCTCTTTTCGATCACGTAACTTTTTGGCTGGCTTTGGATCGCAATCAATAACCTTAACCTCGTAATGAACAGCAATATCTTGTCGCGAAGTAGCACTACTGGTTGGAACTCCATCATAATCTTTCATTGAACAAACTACAATGCCGCCGTGGTCACATGTCTGATGACTCTCTTCGTTCAATCCACTGTCGGCAGCAGTGCACTCCTTCAGATATTGGAATGTAGCAAAGAAACTCACATCGCAAAGTGACAATGATAGCAACCAGTTTTGGAGCAAGTATACACATGCCTCCTTCGATAGTTGGTTGACGTATTCTATGCACTTGAAATGAGATTCGTCAATGACTAGACCAACGCTCGAATCATAATTGTGTTGTCGCGTATGAAGATGAGATTGAAAATGCTCGATTTCATCCAAAAGTTGATGTAATACATTGCATTTTGGTAACGCATATGGCGATTTAGAATGGTGCGTACTTTGTATATCATTCATTGCGGACGTGGCGCCTTCCTTCCACGTCGAAGAAAACTCGATATCGGGGATTAACATGGCAGCATCCAGTAGCTCTTCTGCTTCCGAATTCGATCCGCGACATAAATTTACCAATCGCTCGTATACTTTCACGGCCCCGTCTCCATCTATCCAATCTAGTTGCTGAATCGACAACATATTAGATAACAGGGACGATTCTCTTTCCAATATTTTGGTAACTGTGGACACAATGACATCAAGCAGCGTTGTCTTCCAATCAACAATACATCTTCGATCCCATTCATTATTCTCAGTACTATGATCGCGACCAAAGGTAGAAAATATATTCTGCAAAATACTTTGACAGTCACTATCGGTAGGAGATGATTTACCCGTAGTACCAAATATTTGGTTTCCGTTACACCACACACGAAAGTTATTCTGCATGTTGCATGACATGTCCGTAAGCGCCTTGTGCATTCGTATTGCATTCTTAGAAAAGAGATCCAATGGTGAATAGTTGCTGGGCGTAAATGTTTCATCGTGCATAGCGTCGTCACTGGTTCCTTCTGCTGATTGTTGTTGTTGTTGTCGTTGTTCACATCCGTCGGCGACTCGTAGCCAACCTTTGTGAATCTGACCCATTTGCATGAGTTCCTGTTGTAATGAATACCGCGTTCGGTAGTATTTGCATCGATTGGCAGGTAGTACAAGTGGAGATGACGCTATGTATCCTGCCTTAGGCTTGATCTCTACGCTCAACACGATGGAGGAGTGGGGTGGGCTGCTCGCTGGGGATAAAACATGTTGGCGTGAAAGTTGAGTGTGATCGCGTACCAAAAATGCATCCATTCTATTGTTAACATCCATGTCGAAAGAATCATCTTGATGCGTGAAATTTAATTTCCATGAATACAATCTGGAGAGAGGGATTGCTCCAGATGCAAGTGTGCGATGGTAAAGTTGGGCACACCAATTGACAGGCAAATACACGGCGAGTGCAAGATCGATGTAGCAACGACAAAGAAGGGGCTGTATGATTTTCCGTTGGAACTGTTGGGATGGTAAATCTTTATTGAAGTCGATTGCAGTAATCTCTGTGCATGATGTGGTTGTTGAATCCCGGGCTCCTCCGTCGTAAGTGGCAGAGATCCTGGCCAAATTTCTCTTCGCAACTCGGAGGAGATAACCCGAGAGACTATCGTCGGCACCACGATACCGAAATATGGCATGCTTTCCACCCTCAGAGATGTAGAACCAATCCTGCGGGTGCGTCTCCTCAATCTTGACTAGTACCATCATAAATATAGTTGGCAATGCATGATGTGCATGCAGCAGCATCGCTGTGTGCGGTGCACGAAATCGGTCCACGAAATCGGACCGAGCACAGGGAAAAAATCGGTCCGAATATCAGCGGTGAAGAGGAAGGGTATCTAGGTCCCAACTAGAGATAGGTACATAGGTAGATAACGAGCTGATGATTGATGATGATGGCTCATGGTCATGGATCATGGTCACAGCGCATGCGCAGTCGGGTAGTATCCGACATCTTGCGACAACCAGTCGCCATCACCTTCGAAATGTTGCTGCCTCTTCTTCTACTTCTAGTGCTGTACAGTCCTTTTTGTCGTTGTCTTTGCCAGTCGTCCTTGTCGATTACTGTTGGTGCATCTTCTCCTCGAATTCATCGACCGACGACTGCATGCATGACATCACCATCACGGGCGACGAAACACGGTGGTATCAAACGATATTCCACGACAATACTGTATTCGACATCATCATCATCGTCGTCGACAATCATTCGACAAGAAGGAATAAGATATATTGCTGGGAGGCGGGCGCTGCTTCTCCATCCAACATCACATACGGCGTCAATGCCGAAGATGACAACAACAGTATCGTCCGACGAACCAAAGAATGCAATTGCAAATCGTGCAAGGCATCTCCCACTTGTCGTCCTCGGGGGTATGGCACAAACTATTACAAATTGGGTGTTCCATCTGTCATTCCTCTCGCAGGATCGATCCGTGCTGATGTATGAGCCAATAGGCCAGGGACCACTACCGCCATCTTCAGAACAACACAATTCAACTTTCCATCAATATTATTATAATGATGTTTCACTGGAGAGGCAGGGTGAAGATTTTTGGAATGTTGTGGATGAGGCATTTTTCACACCTGGATCTCATTATTGCGAACAGCATTCCCTTACTGGTAGTGATGCAATACCAATGATTGATGTGGCAAGTTTTTCATTTGGTGGGCGCGTCTCCTTAGCTGCCGCGACAATACGACCAAAACGCATACGCCGATTGCATCTAACTGGAGTAGGAGCTGAACGAGATGCAGTGGCAAATATTCACATTGCATGCTGGAGGGATCTGCTCTCGATCGATGCTAGTGACGAGGTTGACTACAATATCAATCTTTCAACTAGACGCAGTTCTCCTCGGTTGCGGTCATTTGCGTGGTCAATCATTCTCGCAACATACTCCGAGCAGTTCTTGGCATCAGTAGGCCCAGATCGAATCAAGGCGTGGGTAGAAAGTGTTTGCCAAAATAACACAGAGGAGGGATTGCGTGCAATCTTAACCCAAGCTCACGATAATGGCACTACTGACCAGCATTTGTGGACGCCTGCAGCAATGGCTCAACGGATACATGCATCCCAGTCCCTACAACAGTGTAGAATCATGGTAGGATCCAAGGATATGATTTCCCACCCATCGCAGGCGCTTCGACTGGCAGAGATGTTGCACGTTAGCGATGACGAGGCTGGTGTGGATGTCACCCACGATGATGTCTTCAAAGTAGTCGATGGATGCGGCCACTCTGTACCGATGGAGGCAATGAAGATATGGAGGGAGGATGTCTTGCGCTTCTTGGGCGGTTGAAACTGATCAACGCTAACGCTTCATAAACATGTGCAAGTTACCAAATCTGTGACGAGCACTATTGGGCGCCAGTTGTAACCTGCGGTGCATTACATTATTACTCTTTGTTTACACAGTATCGTATCATTTTATGATCGACTAGCCACCGCTGGAACGCAGCACCGTATTTCATCTTGCATCATCATTATCATCTACTCGGCCTTCAGTAAAGCAGCCTCATCCCAAAGGTTCTGAAACAACGCCGTACTCAAGTAACGCTCTCCAAAGCTTGGCAACACAAGCACAATCCGTTTTCCTGCATTCTGGGGCCGTTTTCCAACCTCAATAGCCGCACAAACCGCTGCACCGCTGCTAATCCCACAAAATATGCCTTCTTCGGTGGCCAATCGTCGTGCCATGGTCATGGCATCTTCGCCCGAGATCTGCACAACCTCATCAAACAGAGAAGTGTCGGCATTTCCCGGGATAAATCCAGCACCAATCCCCTGAATCTTATGTGGGCCGGGCTTGCCCCCGCTCAATACTGCCGATTCGCGTGGTTCCACGGCAACGATTTTCAAGTCCGGATTGCGCGGTTTGAGGTATTGACCACATCCGGTAAGTGTCCCTCCCGTACCCACTCCACCCACGAGTATGTCAACCTTTCCATCGGTGTCTTCCCAAATCTCAGGACCCGTAGTCTCGCGATGGATCTTCGGATTGTCGGGATTGTTGAATTGTTGCAAGAGGAATCCGGTGGGTCCGAGCGAGTCGACAATTTCTTCCGCCTTGGCGATGGCGCCGCCCATTCCCTTGGCGGCGGGAGTGAGCTTGACATCGGCTCCAAAGGCTTTCAGCAGGACGCGGCGTTCCATGGACATGGATTCCGGCATGGTTAGGATTAGTTTGTAGCCCTTCGTGGCGGCCACCATGGCGAGTCCGATGCCTGTGTTTCCCGAAGTCGGCTCGACGAGAGTCGACTTTCCGGGTGTGATGTCTCCCCGCGCCTCTGCCTCCTGGATCATGCTCAGGGCGATGCGATCCTTAACTGAATTGGCAGGGTTCGATGATTCAAGCTTGGCGACTATTTCCGCTCCGCATCCGGCAGTGACCCTGTTGAGTTTGACGAGGGGTGTGTGGCCGATGAGTTCGAGGATGTTGGATGCGATTTTGGGACGGGAAGGGACGGAAGAGAGACCAGTGGAACTGCTGCTGGAGCGGCTGGTGATGCTGGCGGCATGTTGCTGCTGAGCTGGGGCAAATGCTTGCGCCGCCCCGAGGAGGGAGAATGCACAGAGGTGGACCAAGATTTTCATTGTCATGGTCGGTGCGGGGTTCTCTGATGACTGGAACACAAGCAGCCAAAACCCGCCGCCCTCGACGTCAATCCTTCAGGCCACGTGGCACAGTTCGTATCAAATAATCTCGACTCTCAATTCAATGAATACTCGTACTACTATCACGACATCGTAAAGAAGCAAGAGCGAGGAGTGGGCCATGGCATGGAGAAAAAACGATTGCGTTTTGCAGACAGCACACTCATAGAATGCTAACATGTGCTCTGTGCGAATCTGCCCCGTGCCCCGATGATACAAGTTTCGCAGTCAGGAACAGCTACTACTGGGACTGTTAATGAATAATGAATTTATTAACATCAAAAAGTATTGACATGTCTGAGCCGTATGTTTGCATAGTGTTCTAAAAATAGCATTTGGCGGATCACATCCAACAGCGTACCCTTCATCGATAAGTAGGTTGTAGCTCGGTCATAATTGTTCCATTTTATCTGAAATATCTACAAGTTCAGAGATTGATCACTTTTTGAAGCGTTCTGTAAAATAATCTGCCCCTGCTGCGAACCAACTCACGAGAAGACGAGCAGCCATTCGGTCCCGCCTCACGCATACAAAGCAAATTCAAATCAATCTCGTTTGCCCCTTCGTACTGTCTTACCCCCCGCCTTCGACGATGGTTTCTTCTCAATTGCTGGTATTGCCTGTTCTTCACCCATCCCCGTCATATCTTGGAACATTTGCGTGAGCATCTAATTTAGTTGTTCACAATTATTATTGATCATGTCCGCAATACCATTTTTGAGCGAATAATCAAAAATTAAATCGAACATTTAACAATCATACTAAACTTGCAAATGTATGAAATGATCTCACCTTGCTAGGATCTTGCTGCATGGCCATTTGCTTCTGCATCTGCTCCTTCTGCTCAGGATCCAACCCCTCCATCATCTTTGGCATCACCACTAACATCCCTGCGCTCACTATCATCATGAGTACCATCGGGTTTTTGAATATGCTCATTATGCTAAAGCCCTGACGAGGTTCATAATATTCATAGGAAGCATGTGCTTTCAACTCCAATGGATGTGGTATGGCCTGCTTTGGAGCACCAGGATAAACATATTCAATGCACTTGGGCGAGTCCATCGCTTCTTCCAATAATTGGATTTTTACCTGACTGAAGTGATGTTCCCGACTTTGCACGTCTAGTAAATGTACGCCGGGAGGAACACGATAGAACGAGAAACTTCCATCCGGTTGCGTATATGTGCTGTGAGTTGAGCCGTCGTTGAGAGTGATGCGTGTAGAGTTGATGGACACGGTGGGATCGGGGTGGCGGAGGCGGCCGACGATGGTCGCCGCCTTCATCGGCGTCGTGACGCTAGAGGATTCTAATGTAGTTGGAGGTGGCGGCGCATTATTCTCCGTGTCAGCAGCAGCGTAGTAATTATTTTCTGCCAAAGATAATACGAGAAAGATGAAGAAGGAGAGTAGAGCCATGGACGCGCGTTTTGGCACCATGGTGATGGTGGAAGGACGAGAGGAAAAGGGAACGTGTTTTGCTCTTTTTTTTGTGGCTTTCGACTTTTGACTTCAGCCTTTTTTATTTGACCGAACCGAACTGAACCAAACCGAACCAAAATTAATACGCAGATGATAAATGATGAATCATCCGAAGCGCGCGAGGCTGACAACATATGACAATAATGACAGCTGCTACATCAAACAACAGTTTCGGTATGGTAGATAGTTAGATCATAATGTTATTGCCTACATCGTTTGTCGTCGCAGTCGCACTTGTCAAAGTCAAGCATTCGCTGAGGAACTTCGTCAATACTTGTAATTTGCACATCATCTTTCTGTGATCTTCATCATGTTTTTCGAGAGGCAGTGACTGAGTACTGTTTCTATGTTCTATTCCTCCCATTTTTCAATCTTTGCCAGAGAAACGAACCAATCATAACTTAATGTTTCTGATGAGTCAACCAACCCTAACCTACCGACGATGCTCACCATGTAAAATCACTCATCACTTCCCAACTCAAGGTGATTCGTTTTTCTCCCATTATCAAGTACCAACTGTGCCCGTCTTTCACAAATAAAGCACCATTCTCGTTGCATTGCTCATCGCTCCCCTCGGAGCATTGGTCTACACTTCCGGCAACACTTCGCACTAACTTCTTCTCACCGTCACTTCCTTCTTTGAAGTAACTCAGCGTCCCATCACTTCCGAATTCCAAAGATGATGAAGATGAAGATTCACATGCTGGCGGTAATATGAAAATTGGAAGTTTGGCTCGCCAATTCTGCGGAAGCAGGTCAAAAAGTCCACACGGACTTTTCCATTGTCCCGGAAGTAGTACACTTCCCGATTCCAACGGCCTAGTAACTCGATGATGGCACTGGAGTGTAAAATAAAGTAACGAGGAAATGGTAATTCCTAGTACTGCTGCCGACAAAAAATTGAAAGGAGTCTTTCTAGATTCGATGATTTTGGTGGTAGATGGCTTGCTTTCCTTTCGACGAATATCCTCTTCTACTATTTCTGGTAATTTTGCATCCGGCACTTGGATGATACTTTTCGCCGGTTTTGGTTGGACATTCACTTTGCTTGGGCCAAGCTGTGGGTGTGGGTGATGGCCGTCATTGGAAATTGACACAATCCAAATTTAGTTTGAAATTTCACAAATCAAGCACATTACAAATGAATAGATGGAGAGCGCACTTGCCATTTTTTCCACCTTCGGATCACTCAAGATCGGTTTTGCCAATTTTGCTGTTTCTTTCCCCGTCATTCCCTTCGGCATCGCCATGACCACATCCCCTCCGTTGCAAAACCGCAGCAGCTTCATGGACGCAATCATTTCAGCCCCCGTTCGATCGCAAATGCCATCATACATCATGTCACGGAGAGTTTTTTCTGTCGCGGAGTTTTTGATTTGGTGCTGAAGATCGCCGACGGTTGCCTTGTTCGCGTCGAATTCAAGTTGCAATAGTTCGAACCGTCGAGATGTCGGATCCATGAGAAGGACGAAAATTTGTAACGGCTTTGCTGCCCTGCTGCTAGCGACGGCAGCGATTGGAGTGCTCCTCGTGTTAATGGGCTGTAGAACCCCTCCCGCAGCCGATTTTGCCGCGGTGGAATTGCCGCCATGGTCAAAAGCCACGGACAAGACACTTTCGTCATCTTGTCGTTTCTTCTTCCTCTTCAACGACAATCCCTTAGCGACACTCTTTACGCTTTTGATGAAGCCTTTCTTCGGCTTCTTGGTGTCATTGGTGGTCAGCGACGAATTGTCCAGAGTCATTGATATTGATATCTTTGGAATTTAGAGCAAGTGGAATTGGTTTTGCCCCATCCTCCATCCGAACGCCGAACGGGATGAGAGCATGTCCAAAGGCATTTTTTTTTGCCGATTTTTCGCTGTATTTCTCGCCATTTTTGGCGCAAAAATGTACTGTCTGTCGTCCGTGTTAGCTGCCTCGTCCAAAGGCATTTTTTATTTTTTGATGGAATTTTCGGCCTGAGTCTATTTTTTGTGCTTGAGCGACGCTTCCCCCCTTTT